>JALAZF010000615.1:3000000-3211432 GCA_022829125.1 Lathyrus tuberosus | reverse complement strand
AGTATTGGCGAAAATACAAATAACCAGTACAAAGGCCCCCCACATTGATAGCATCCGTAACCTAACAGACCACTGTTTAAACTCAGTATGCAAGCAGGGTTAATTGGAGATATCTATTTCCCTTCCTTATTCAGCTCACAATAGGATAAAAAATGAATCGACCTGTAGTCAAAGCTCAAACCGCAGAGAGCGACCAGCGCTTAAGAACCGCGTCCAAAATCGCTCGCTACAGAGTGGAATCAGAGTATTTGTAGTTCACCGATCTAAGGGTGAAGGATAGGAACCATTGACTATGGCCAAAGTTCCAAGGGGAAATGAGTATGAGCTCATTCTAGAGTTCACGATAACTCTCTAAATCTACGTTAAAAGGGAAAGTGAGTTCTCATGATGATGAGAATCACATGGAGTTTAAGAACTCCAACCTACTTCTAAGTTGTGATTTCATTGGCTCTCATGAGGCCAAGAAACAAGGGTGAACCTAGAAGGATAAGGTAAGGTGGTTGTTTAGTGACTTCAAGAATCAATTTAAGAAGGTCTCCCTTTGGAATGGGGGGAAGGATAACAGTTGTAAAATTACTAGAAGATAACAAGTTATAATTCAAATAAGATGATGTAAGAGACAAGATATGAGATATGAGATGGAACAAAATTATGATGCTAAGGCAAAGTTAGAATCATACATATAATGATCAAACATGATACATATATGAAAATAACATGGCAAGATAATTAAAAGGAAATGTAATAAAACCCTAATAAACAATCCTAATCTAATCAAGAATAAAGGCCTCAATATTAAATATTTTTATCAATTTTCTTTTATATTTGAAAAGTAAATTCAATTAGGAGAACATAGCAAAAAGAATGGAGAGAAAAAGATATAAAATGAAAAAGTTATGGGATTTTGAAAATTTGAGATATAAACTTGAAAAAAATAAAACCAACAAGTGATAAAAATAAGGAATTCCTACACCTAGGGATTGAACCCAGGTCCACTCGTTCACAGCGTAAGACTTAATCCATCAGGCTAAGGCGCGCGTTTTGAAAACATAATAGAAGCACAAACATATATTTCAAATAGAGCGAAAAAAACAGAAAAACCAAAAGGACTGGGGTGAGGGGGATTCGAACCCCAGTCCCAGAGGTAGGCAAGGCGTGTGTTTGTGTGTGCTTGCCACTGGGGTGGCTGTTACATCCAATACCATATCTTCTTCAATAAATATACATACTACACATGCGTTCATATCTCAAATAAACCACTCAATCCAACCAAAACACACACTGCTCATGCCTTGCAGTCATCATACTACGCCCTTCACCATCAATTAAAGTGCAGCAGCCATACAATGCCATCATTTTACCATTACGAATTGTCATAAAAAACAAGGAAGTGCTTGACCATACAAATGGACCTCAAAGAAAAAACCTTCGAATGAGTAAAACAACAAAACCAAAACAGTCAAAGCAACTATCATACAGCAAGCATACATTGACCAATACTCTCCATAAAATTCAAACATTAGAAGACTAAGGAAACTTAAAACAACATGCCTAGTTCAGTTATGCATATCAAAGTAGTCTCGAGACTTAATCATGCTCAAAATAGGGTAGCAGAGTTGCTTAGAGTTCAACAAGGTTTGAGACGAAAGAAAGCAATGGACATGGCAAGGCATGATAATTATAGATTCCAAACTGTTAATAACACATTGCTATGATTAAAGCAAAGAACAAAAAGAAAGTGACAACATCAACAACACATGTAGACAGCAACATGTTTGACATTGCGAAACAATGAGCTAACAACACATTCAAGTGGAATTTATGTCATGATACAACTGATACACCACAAATTGGTTATGGAATCCAAAACAATCAAACAAAGACTAGACATCAGTTCAATGTAAACAGACAGATTAATATAAAAGTGAAGTTAGCAAACTCAAACATAGGCAGTCAATGAATAACCCTAATGACAGCTTGGCGCATACATCCACATATTGAACAACAATGCATATCACAAAAGTTCAGCATAATTTGATCACAAGTACACCAGTCAGTCATAAAATCACATGATAGTAAGGAAAATGTGCATTCAAACATGAAGGTAGGAAACATAGAGATAAGTCATGAGTTAAAGGTATACCAACACACAATGTCAACATAAGCTACTTAGGTTCATTGCATTTTGTACATCATGAAGCACAAATTACACAAGATCATATACACATGAGTTGAGGTATTCCAAATTTAAAACAACTAGCAATATGAACTACATACAGTAGATTGTTCATATATCATGTAGGTCAAGAAAACTCCTCATATATTCGGAAATAGGACAAGTCATAAGAGAATATCGCAAACAACTCATTCAAGTAGTAACACTAAAGAATAGGCAGTGGCACGTGACATTAAAGAACCAATTTAGGCAATAATAAGCAAGTACGTACATCCAACACAATGTTAGCATCAAAATATCACAAAGACAAGACTTCTGAGATTACAGTTTGATGCACATACAAAATGAAATGGAGTAGTATGGCAAGTTGTAGAACATGAGACATGTGATAGAACAACTTAAGGCAGAACATCCAAGTTCATCATTCAATCTTTAAACATATGTTGCCACAAAATCATTCCAACAGGGGGTAATACAAGTCAGTGGCTAACAGTTCATACAATCCAAACTTAAACATATGATCAGACATTAATAAAAACGGTAATGCATACAGCTGCGAATAAAACTATCAATCTTTCAACATCCAACAAGAGAAGGTTAAAACCATAGCTGAGTACACAAACATGCTCTTATATTAGTGGCAGAAAAGAAAGGGACATTCATGCTATTTAAACAAGAACCATTTAACAATATTAAACAAACATCAAGCCAACATCAAAGATAGATAGGTTCAGGTTACTACAACCTATCAGAATTAAAGAGAAACATAGGTTCAAAGGTTCTTGTCTCAACATCATTTTTAAGTAGATACAACATCTAAGTAGATCAACAAAGACAAGCATCAAACTTGTCAATATAAAACCACAATGAGAACTCAAAGTTACAACCACTTAACAGACAAAACAGAGGTATTAACACTCAGCACCAAGACATTCATGTGTATCAAATCAAAACATCACTTTTCTTTGAGAACTCAAGTCATGAGCATATAAACAAAATGTTCAAGCACATATCAATCAGACACGCATATATAGAATGATGAGATACATAATGAAAACCTTAAATGAGCATTATTAACAAAAGTGTAAGAATACAATACCAAGTGGAATGGGGTCTACTGTCTTCAAGTGTGATGACTGCCTTCTCTTCCAAGAGAAAACTCCAAGGCTAACCTCCAATTTGCTAGCTCGAGATTCTTATGGAACTTCAGAGGAATTTAGAGTGTTTTTTGAGAGAGTTGTTGATGGATCGATGTATAGAAACGAGCCCCTTTTATAGGTAGAACCAAAAGGTTGGGTGAGTCCAAATATCAAACATGTGGAGTACTGAGTAGGAATTGGAGCCAACGTCTCTTTTGAAATTCAAATTTTGGTCTAAATCTTGGAGACAAATCCGCTGCTTATGCTGTGCAACATCTCAGAATTACATGGCCAATTCACAACTTCACGTATGGCTTCAGAGCACCTTACTTGATGTCATATGGAGAGATAACAAATGAGGCAAAGGTTGGGGATGGCGTGGAGAGGTTCGCAAGTGGTGACAGGTTAAATGCTTAAACTGGTAAATCTTCAGAACCAACTTTTACAAATCAAACAGTTGAGAGCTCAAAATGGAATTGCTCCTTGGAGAATTCAAACTGAACCAAAAGCGCGCCAAGGATTTGAGATTGAAACGGTTTGAACGATTTTGACAAGCTTGCATTTTGAATTCCTCCTCTCCAATCTGAGTTTCGTAAGTATGAACGAGGGAGAAGAAGCATTTGGTTGCTTTTGGTTTTGTTTGCCACACGTCGCTCCTTCATTGGTTGATAATTGAGTTGAAAAGTCAAAACAACCATGCTTGATTCCTATTGGTTCTTGACAATGAAATTAATCTCAGAATAATTTGCAATATATTTTTGTACGTTGGGCCAACCAAATTGGGCTCATGAATAAAAAATGAACATGTATTTCTATCTCTTGTTATAAAAGAAAATGATTAGAACCACCAAATAATAATGGAGGATTTGACAATTGATTAGGATTAGATATATTTTAGGAGAACTTAATTGAACAAATTGGATAAAATTGGTTCAATGAAAAGGCTAATGAAATAGGTTTAGAAAATGAAGGTGATAATTGAGGGTAGATAAAGTGGGTAGAAATTTGGTCATGAAGAGGATCAATGGTTAGGATTAAGGAGACAAATCCTTAGAGACTTGCTTGATTCCATACTCCCTTCAAACAACTTGATCAATCAACTCTTGAATCTCCTTAAAATAATACCTGATAGAAATGAAACAAACACAAACAAAAAAACAAGATAAAAGGGTTAGCTATGCAGCATGATTGACCTACAATGTCATGCAAGAGATCAATGTATCTAAGGGTAAAATTTGGGGTACAACAGTTGCCCCTATTTAAATATCTTCGCCGGATGGCACGAGGAACGAAGATCCTTGGGACATCAAGGTGAAAGGTATTTAAATATAGCAAACCGAAAATTTTGCCCTTAGATACAAAGACATGCAATACTACTAATATGATGATATGATGCCATGAAAGATGCAAAAATGCAGACAAAACAGGACACCAAAGAACAAAAAGCTACCAAACACAGAGGGAAACTTCACTGGGGAAGCAAAGAAAGATAGTATCCACAAGGAAAGGGGACCTTGGGGGATACAGGCTAACCAACAAAAGAGACCCACTAGGGAGACCCAGGGAAAACACCGGGGGTAGAAAATAAAAGGGATTCTCCACTGGGGAAGATCCAGGGAGGTGGACGACAGGTTCAAATGAGACCGGACGACACCGGGGAAAAGACACAATCTTACTGGGCATGAAACCAGAAAGAAAACATGATCTCCACAAGCGATCAGTTTGAAATAAAAGGATAGACACCCGAAGAAAAGATTTTCTGGGGATTTGTTATGCTAAAGAGTTCAAACGGGATCTTCAAGAAAAGCCGGAAAAGGCAGAGACAAATTTTGCGCGCCAGATAAAAACACCTGGAATTTAAAAAAAACAATAAGGCTAATGAGTCAAGAATAGACTCTGGTATTCATAAGAGTTGGTTGAGATAACAAGTAATCTGCTTTATTAGGAAAAATAGTATGAACTGGATTTGTAATTTGGGTTTAGGTTCATATCTGACCAGATTTGAGCAATACAGGTTCACGATAACCTGAAAGACACAAATGGTTCATGATAACCCAAAGAGAACAAATGGTTCACGATAACCAGAAATAGAAAAGCTGATAACTAGAAATACAGATTCACGATAATCTAATTTCAAGCAAAGTGGTTCACGATAACCAGAAATAAATAAGCAAATGGTTCACGATAACCAGAAATATAGATTCACGATAATCTGATTTCAAACAAATGGTTCACGATAACCAGAAATAAATAAGCAAATGGTTCACGATAACCAGAAATACAGATTCACGATAATCTGATTTCAAACAAGTGGTTCACGATAACCAGAAATAAATAAGCAAATGGTTCACGATAACCAGAAATACAGATTCACGATAATCTGATTTCAAACAAGTGGTTCATGATAACCAGAAATAAATAAGCAAATGGTTCACGATAACCAGAAATACAGATTCACGATAATCTGATTTCAAACAAGTGGTTCACGATAACCAGAAATAAATAAGCAAATGGTTCACGATAACCAGAAATACAGATTCACGATAATCTGATTTCAAACAAGTGGTTCACGATAACCAGAAATAAATAAGCAAATGGTTCACGATAACCAGAAATACAGATTCACGATAATCCGATTTCAAACAAATGGTTCACGATAACTAGAGGTTTATAGTGTTAGTGGTTACTGAAATGTTAGGTATCCAAATGATGTGATATAGGTGATAAAAGGTTATAGGTTAGACTTCCTGGGGCATACCGCACAAATGGTCAAAACCTGGCACACAGAGGCAAAGAAACCGGACACACGCAAAACAAAGGCAAAGACCCAAAGACTCACCAAAGGGGAAAGGGAAAGAAAAACAAAACAAAACCACACACACAAGACACCCAAATGCAAAGATGCTCAATGCCATGGTATGATGCGAATGTTCAATGATATGCAAGAAACGACAGGCCGGAGATAGCCAAAAGGAAAAACACCGTGTCCACCACAAAGAGACACACTGAAATCTAAGCAGATAGTTAGCCTCAAACCAAAGTGAGAACAACTTTAATTTGCTGGGGAACCACCTTCTCATCAAATATCTTGTATGGATACTGGTGAGACGTTCTTAATGGTTAGCCATTGTTAAAGCAAATAAATCAGGGAGACATTGCCAATCTTCTTTTAGAGCTCAAAGTTTTTCAAAACGTTCCGCTTTTAAAACAGTTAATAAATGAGTGGAGTTTTGCATAACAATGAAAAATATCAGAGTAATGATAAATATCAAACAAAGAATGGCACAAAAATTTGATTTCATTAGAATGGTAACTTGCCAATAGCGAAGTTCCACGGATCATTACAATTGAAAAATGGCAAAAGGAAAGGATTACATCATATTCAATGACCTACTCCCTAATGACTAAAATTCTAGAATTCTTTTCAAGCATAATATTTCCGTACTGAGTCAGCGTTCACAGGGTGTGTGAGCTGTTCACCATCCATTGTTGTGAGGAATAAAGAACCTCCTGAAAATACAGTCTTTACCACAAACGGACCCTCATAGTTAGGCGCCCACTTTCCACGAGCATCCCTTTGAGATGGCAGAATCTTCTTGAGTACAAGCTCTCATTCTCGAAATTCCCGGACACAGACCTTCTTGTCAAATGCCCTCTTCATTCTTTTCTGATACAGATGACCATGACACATGGCAGTCAGTCGCTTCTCGTCAATCAGGTTCAGTTGGTCGTATCTCTCTCTAACCCACTTAGCTTCGTCAAGCTTAGTTTCCATTAGGATTCTCAAAGATGGTATTTCTACTTCAATGGGGAGTACTGCATCCATACCATATACAAGGGAAAAAAGGGTTGCCCCTGTTGAGGTTCGAACCGAAGTTCTGTATCCGTGCAGACCAAATGGTAACATCTCGTGCCAATCTTTATAAGTCTTGACCATTTTCTGCAGAATCTTCTTGATGTTTTTGTTGGCAGCCTCGACTGTAACACCCCAAAAATCTAAATTAATCATTTATTTATCTAATTTAGAAGGAATTAAGAGGTTTTTTTGGTAATTTGGAGAATTATGGATTAAAAGAGTATTTTTTAAGTAATTTTAATAAAGTAAATAATCATGTATTATTTAGATTATTATTTATTATTTAAAAATATTAAGAAAAAGGGCAAGATGGTTATAAAGGAAAAGGGGGAGGGTAGAGTTGGAAGTTCATAAACTGGAATATTTTGTCTAAAGAGGAGAAGAACGATCACTTTTCTAACTGGTCGTGTTTTGTGAAGAAAATAGAGGAGGAGAAGGAGAAGAACCCTAAGGCTTGAAGGTTGCTGAAGGATCTTAGAGGAAGAAGGAAAAAGCTTCGGATTACTCTAAGGTATGGGGAGTTTTCACGGTTTATTATAATTTTATAGGAATTGGTTTATGAATAGATTAGGTTTTGTGGATTCTTGAATAATGGTGGTGTTTGATGATATAGATTGTGTTAGGAATGAGTGTTGTGATGAGAATGAGTGAAACAAATTGGTGTATTTGATGTATGTGCCTTGTGTGAGTCTTTTGATCAAATTTCGTATTGGACAAAACTGAATTTTGAGGTATTCTGAGTCGAAATCGCAGCAGAAAATCACTTTTTGGAAAAATGGGGTTCTGTCGCATCCTGACACGGGCCGTGTCACACAACATGGGCACCCGTGTCAGCTTGCTGGTTGGAGGAAAAACAAAATTTTGTTACAGAGCTTCTGACATGGGCCGTGTCACAGGACACGGGCGGCTGTGTCACAGGACACGGGCGGCCGTGTCAGGCCTCTGTTTCTGCTATAATTTTTCTGGTTTGGAATTTTCGTGCAGGCCTTCTGACACGGGCCATGTCACAGGACACGGGCGGCCGTGTCAGACAACTGTTTTAGCCATTTTTGCTGTTTTAATGTTTTCTCTTGCTGATTGTTGCTGTATTGTTGTTTTGCTGCTGTCTGGATGATAAAACATGATGGATGATGATTAATTGTTGAATATGAAATGAATGATGCACATGTTGATATTTGATGAGTTGAGGAGAATTAGCATCATTGCATTTCATGTTGGGGCTTCGGCCTATTGGTAGCTTCAATTCCATTGTGCGGATTGAAGTGATACGTTGATTTCGTTGTGCTCCTTTTGGAGGGTTGATGGCCAGTGTCCATCCACGTTGAATTGGTAGCTTCAATCCCATTGTGAAGATTGAAGTGATACGTTGATTATGTTGTGATTATTTTGGAGGGTTGATGGCCAGTGTCCATCACACGTTGAATTGGTACCACATGCATGTTTCCGATGGAGTTGCATTTCATTCTAAGTGGCATTGCATGTGTATGAATTGATTGTCGAATAATATGTATGTTTTATTGTGGATATCATGATGTTGTTGTTTATTATATCATGATGTTGTTGTTGATTATACTATGATGTTGATGTTGATTGTATCTTGATGATGTTGTTGATTATACTATAATGTTGATGTTGATTGTATCATGGCGTTGTTGTTGATTATACTATAATGTTGATGTTGATTGTATCATGATGTTGTGGTTGATTATATCATGATGTTGTTGTTGATTATACTATGATGTTGTTGTTGACTATGCTATGAGGTTGATGTTGATTATGCTATGATGTTGTGGTTGATTATGTTATGATGTTGTTGATTGATTATGTTATGATGCTGTTGTTGACTATGCTATGAGGTTGATGTTGATTATACTATGATGTTGTTAATTGATTATGTTATGATACTGTTGTTGGCTATGCTATGATGTTGTTGTTGCCTTCCTGTTTATTTTCCATGTACTTATATTACTATAATGAATTGTGATTTCTCACCCTGCCTGCTTGGAAATGTTGCCTCTTGTGTGGGTAACTTGTAGATAACCAAGAGTAGATTCGCGACGATGGAGGATGTAGCCTTGAAGTGTGTCGTTATCGTTGTTTAGTTTAGAGGTATCCTGCTCTGTGTCATGTAACATCGGGTTGGGATTTGTTGTGAACCTCGCGTTCTTTTGTCTCATGTTGAATTTTTATATTGTTGGTGATGATTTGATTTGGATACATTTAGTATGAAGTGTTTTATTGAATTGACATAAAAAGTTGATTTCCGCTGCGTAGTTGTTGATTTTATTATTAAGAATGTGTAACCCGTGTTACGGGACAGGATAATGATTAATAAATGATGTTTTTGAATATATGTGGCACCTTTCTCATTGATGTTACTCTGATAATATGAAATCTTTATCTAAAATTGTATTTGGGGTAGAAGGGTGTTACATTAGTGGTATCAGAGCAGGTCGGTCTGTCCGGCTAAGTTGTCTAATGTCGTTTATCCCTTGGTACGCGACAAGTGTGTGGAACACTGTCGGTACTTGTTTATTTTCTAACCGTTGGCTCCCGGTGTTGGTTTGAAATAAGTGGGGGAGAAGTTTGCTTCCCGAAGATGTTTCTGGTGTGAGGAGTTAACTCAAGGTGATATTAAGGGTAAGAGTACAAGTGTTGTTGGAGTTGATTTGATTTTGTGCAAGTGTTGTCAGAACTGTGTTGTTGCAAATCGACGAGAGTATGGACTCATGATTTTATCTGTCGGTTCAGTTGAGACATTTGAAGGAGGACGAGTCAGTATGATTGATGTTTGCTTCTCGGAGAAGATAGGGCAATGTGACGAATAGTGATATGCAAGTGGAGTATATCTGGAGTGAAGTCGGATGATTTTCAGAGTTGGGTGAAGAGCAAGGATAGTTGGAAGAGTTTGGGAGCAAGAGAAAGAGGTAGAACTCATGTTCACCAATTTCGGTTTTTATTTTCACATTTATGGAACAGCCTTCAGTAAAAGAGGCATAACTTTCTACTCGTAACTCCGATGAAAGCGATTTAGGGCTTTTCGGAAAGTTTACGAAATTCCCTACAGTTTGCATATAAATTTTGTCTTCGGCATGTTTTTGAGCAGAGAGAATGACGCTTTTGAATAGTTGGGTCTGATGCTGATTTTGTTTGGTGGAAGTTCGTATACGGGATTTCTTGACCAATTCCATTGCAAAGACGGTAACTTTTTACTCGTAATTCAGATTTGAGTGATTCTTGAAGTTATGTAATCTACATGAAATTCCCCTCATTTGGAATATAATTTTGTGTTGGGAGGTCCGTATTGAAAGAGATGATTGTGTTAGGAGTTGAACGATTCTTACTAGAGACGAGTAAGATGAGGTCAAGTATGAAATGTTTAGTAATAAGAAGAAGAGTATCGGAGAAGCACATGGGAGTGCGGCGCATGGTAGTTGAGAATGATTAAAGTATAGAAATCTTTGAGGGATGTTAAATAGTAAAGTGGATTGGGTGTTGTTGGCGAGATGTGTCGACATGAGTCGGAAATTTTTGGAAGCTATATCACCAACCAGATGATGAGACGGTATTGTTGAGATTGTGAGTGGAATGATGATCAAGTGTGAAATTTTACGGATCATCAAAGTTGTGAGATTAAAAAGGAAGATGAAGGATTGGTTAGGTTCGTCAAAAGTTTGAGCTTAGATAGATGTTCCGACTGAAATGGGTCGATTTGGATTGTACGTGATGTGGTAACGTTTCCGGTATTAGAAGGATATTTAATGATTGTGTTGTGCAACTAACTTGTATAGGAGAATATGTGCTGAATTTTGGACTTTTCGTATCATTGACGAGGTGGAAAATAAGAAAATTAAGAAAAACGTTTGTAAGCCTTAGGGAGATGGTAGAGCAGTATGCTTAGATAACTTTAAGAAAAAGGTAAAGGACGCTATTGTAGTTGGGTAATGATGATTTATGCCACCATTATGGTTGTCGACTGTCTATTTACAAATTGAGGAACTGATCACCCTTAATCTCTTGTTGATAGTTAACGGAATCATGTTGGATGGAGTAGACGTGTCTTGCCAACTAGAATAATATGCGCAGTGAATTATTTGGGGTTGAGCCAAGTGCTTATGAATTGTTTGAGTTGTCGATGTGGATTCCTATATAGGGAAATGAGGCGGACTTGAGGATGTTAGTATGAGGTTGCGAGTTGATCAGTGAGTAGTTTGGAAACTCACAGTTGTGTTCTGGATAACTTGGGTTTTGGTTTGTGGTGGATCGAGAATTCGACTGACATGAGACTTGAAGAACTGTAGAGATAAACCAAGTAGGAAGTAAATGGTGATGTAAGACTATACTTTGACCAAGGATGTCGGATCGAGAAGGGTAGTGGCTGGTATGCCTTAAAGTGTATATATGGTAATATGAATGGTATTTTCCGTACTTGTTTGGATAAGTTATAACTGGTGTTCGTTGTGAATATTCTGATGTTTTATAAAATTAGAAGAAGAGCGCGTAGAGTATTTGAGAGTTGAGTTGCAAGTATTGAGAGAAGTGAAGCTATATGTTGAGTTAGCAAGGTGTGAATTATGATTTGTAAAGATAAAGTTGAGTGGTTGTGTTAGTTCGGATGAGGGATTTTGGAGAATTGTGCTAGTATGAGTAGGACTTGAAGAATTAGTTTGTTTGATTAGTTTGGTTAATATGCCATGTTAAGTGTAGGTTATTGAGGCTAAGTCTATGGCTATTACGTGTTAAGCTCTGTTTGGAAGATAATTTTTTTTTCTTGTTGAGATTAATTGGACACATGTATCCTTATGCTGTGGTGAGGTCGTTATGCATTGAGATGAATTTTTGATGATGTGTTGATACAAGGTGGTGAAGTTGTAGCTTATGTTGACGATAATTAGGAATTCTTGAAAGTATCTATCCTATTCAAGATTTGGAATTGGCTGTAGTTGTAGTTGTGTTGGATATTCGGAGGTATTGTTTACGGATCTAAGTATTCGGTAATCACAAGAGTATAGAATGCCTGTTTGGATGAAATTTCCGATGAGTTAAGTTAAAAGGTCTTTTCTTATGTCTGCTTTGATGGTCGGAAGTTGATGTAAACTTGGTAGATTAGATAGTTGCGAGTACTCAGAGTGTGCAGCGAAAGCGTGGGTAGCGCAATTGGTTCTTATGTGGGTATCAACGATGTCGGTAGTTGGTTATGTTGAAATTGTGCTTTGGGCCTTTATGTTCTTACCTTGTTGTTGCCTCGTTACCTATGGTGATGGTTCGAGTGCGAGTAGCTAATTCCTATGATGGGGAGTTAGAGGAGGGTTTCCTATGGTGATGGTAACGATCGTGTTGTATTCTGGTTCATAGTGAACCTGTATGTTCCTAACCTGATTATTCTCGGTGTTTTGAGTTGGTCATCGAGTACATCGCGTGAACATTTCATCTTGTTGTCGTTGGCTTTGATAAGGTGTATTGTTGTATTGCGTTATTCGTGGTATTGCCACACGCGGCATGAGAGTTGATTAGTCGCAGGTGATAACGTATCTGGAGTGGTCTGCATCGAGTAAATTTTCGAGGACGAAAATTCTTGAAGTGGGGGAGAGTTGTAACACCCCAAAAATCTAAATTAATCATTTATTTATTTATTTAATTAATTTAGAAGGAATTAAGAGGTTTTTTTGGTAATTTGGAGAATTATAGATTAAAAGAGTATTTTTAAGTAATTTTAATAAAGTGAATAATCATGTATTATTTAGATTATTATTTATTATTTAAAAATATTAAGAAAAAGGGCGAGATGGTCATAAAGGAAAAGAGGGAGGATAGAGTTGGAAGTTCATAAACTGGAATATTTTGTCTAAAGAGGAAAAGACCAATCACTTTTCTAACTGATCGTGTTTTGTGAAGAAAATAGAGGAGGAGAAGGAGAAGAACCCTAAGGCTTGAAGGTTGCTGAAGGATCTTAGAGGAAGAAGGAAAAAGCTTCGGATTACTCTAAGGTATGGGGAGTTTTCACGGTTTATTATAATTTTATAGGAATTGGTTTATGAATAGATTAGGTTTTGTGGATTCTTGAATAATGGTGGTGTTTGATGATATAGATTGTGTTAGGAATGAGTGTTGTTATTTGATGTATGTGCCTTGTGTGAGTCTTTTGATCAAATTTCGTATTGGACAAAACTGAATTTTGGGGTATTCTGAGTCGAAATCGCAGCAGAAAATCACTTTTTGGAAAAATGGGGTTCTGTCGCATCCTGACACGGGCACCCGTGTCAGCTTGCTGGTTGGAGGAAAAAAAAAATTGTTACAGAGCTTCTGACACGGGCCGTGTCACAGGACACGGGCGGCCGTGTCAGGCCTCTGTTTCTGCTATAATTTTTCTGGTTTGGAATTTTCGTGCAGGCCTTCTGACACAGGCCGTTTCACAGGACACGGGCGGCCGTGTCAGACAACTGTTTTAGTCGTTTTTGCTGTTTTAATGTTTTCTCTTGTTGATTGTTGCTGTATTATTGTTTTGCTGCTGTCTGAATGATAAAACATGATGGATGATGATTAATTGTTGAATATGAAATGAATGATGCACACGTTGATATTTGATGAGTTGAGGAGAATTAGCATCATTGCATTTCATGTTGGGGCTTCGGCCTATTGGTAGCTTCAATTCCATTGTGCGGATTGAAGTGATACGTTGATTTCTTTGTGCTCCTTTTGGAGGGTTGATGGCCAGTGTCCATCCACGTTGAATTGGTAGCTTCAATCCCATTGTGCGGATTGAAGTGATACGTTGATTATGCTGTGCTCCTTTTGGAGGGTTGATGGCCAGTGTCCATCACACGTTGAATTGGTACCACATGCATGTTTCCGATGGAGTTGCATTTCATTCTAAGTGGCATTGCATGTGTATGAATTGATTGTCGAATAATATGTATGTTTTATTGTGGATATCATGATGTTGTTATTGATTATATCATGATGTTGTTGTTGATTATACTATGATGTTGATGTTAATTGTATCATGATGATGTTGTTGATTATACTATGATGTTGATGTTGATTGTATCATGACGTTGTTGTTGATTATACTATGATGTTGATGTTGATTGTATCATGATGTTGTGGTTGATTATATCATGATGTTGTTGTTGATTATACTATGATGTTGTTGTTGACTATGCTATGAGGTTGATGTTGATTATGCTATGATGTTGTGGTTGATTATGCTATGATGTTGTTGATTGATTATGTTATGATGTTGTTGACTATGCTATGAGGTTGATGTTGATTATACTATGATGTTGTTGATTGATTATGTTATGATGCTGTTGTTAGCTATGCTATGATGTTGTTGTTGCCTTCCTGTTCATTTTCCATGTACTTATATTACTATAATGAATTGTGATTTCTCACCCTGCCTGCTTGGAAATGTTGCCTCTTATGTGGGTAACTTGCAGATAACCAAGAGTAGATTCGCGAAGATGGAGGATGTAGCCTTGAAGTGTGTCGTTATCGTTGTTTAGTTTAGAGGTGTCCTGCTCTGTGTTATGTAACATCGGGTTGGGATTTGTTATGAACCTCGCGTTCTTTTGTCTCATGTTGAATTTTTATATTGTTGGTGATGATTTGATTTGGATACATTTAGTATGAAATGTTTTATTAAATTGACATAAAAAGTTGATTTCCGTTGCGTAGTTGTTGATTTTATTATTAAGATTGTGTAACCCGTGTTACGGGACAGGATAATGATTAATAAATGATGTTTTTGAATATATGTGGCACCTTTCTCATTGATGTTACTCTGATAATATGAAATCTTTATCTAAAATTGTATTTGGGGTAGAAGGGTGTTACATTCAGCTCCATTCATCCTGGGACGGTAAGGTGAGGAATTATAATGCTCAATCTTGAAACTGTCACGTAACTCTTTCATCATTTTGTTGTTCAGATTTGTTCCGTTGTCAGTGATGATCCTGTTGGGAATTCCGTAACGACAAATGATGTTATTCTTGATGAAACGAGGAACTACTTGCCTGGTCACGTTAGTAAAAGAAGCAGCTTCAACCCATTTGGTGAAATAAACGATGGCCACTAAAATGAAACGATGACCATTGAAAGCTTTTGGCTCGATGACTCCAATCATGTCAATGCCCCACATAGAGAAAGGCCAAGGGGATAACAAAACATTCAACAGAGTAGGAGGAACGTGCATTTTATCAGCGTAGATATGGCACTTATGACATTTCCTGGCATATTGGATGCAATCAGCTTCCATAGTCAACCAATAATATCCAGCCCTCAAGATTTTCTTAACCACGGCATGTCCATTGGCGTGAGTGCCAAAGGCTCCTTCGTGAATATCGTGAATCAATAGGTCTGCTTCTCGTCTATCAACACATCTTAGCAGGACCATGTCATGATTCCTCTTGTAAAGCACATTGTTACTGAGAAAGAATTTGGATGACAATCTTCGTAAAGTTTTCTTATCAAGATTGGAAGCATTGACAGGGTATTCTTGAGTCTTCAAATAATTCATGATGTCATGAAACCAAGGTTTCCCATATGTCTCTTCTTCAACTGCCTGGCAATAAGCAGGCTCGGTCTTGCGTTTGATACTGATGAGAGGTGCTTCATTGTGAAACCTGACTTGCCACATTGAAGCTAACATGGCTAGGGAATCAGCCATGTGGTTTTCAGTACGGGGTACATGACGGAAAGTGATTTCATCAAAACACTTAATCAATTCCATAATGTAAGCACGGTATGGAATAAGCTTTTCATCTTTGGTTTCCCATTCACCCTTGACTTGATAAATGACTAACGCAGAATCACCCATAACTTCAAGAACATTGATTCCAAGATCAATTGCAGCTTCTAGACCCAAAATACATGCTTCGTACTCAACAATATTGTTTGTGCATTCAAAATCCAACCTCGCTGTAAAAGGGGTGTAACCACCGTCGGGGTTTATCAATATAACACCTACGCCATGTCCTTTGAAATTGGAAGAACCATCAAACATCATCTTCCATCTATAACTAGTCTCAAAATCTTCATTAGGACCAGGCCCTTCACAATCTTTCACTACCATAATGTCTTCATCCGGGAATTCAAACTTGAGCGGTTCACAATCTTCAACAGGCTGGTCTGCGAGGTATTCTGATAATATACTTCCTTTGATAGCCTTCTGAGGTACATACTGGATATCATATTCTGACAATAGCATATGCCAACGGGCGAGTCTTCCTCTCTGAGCAGGCTTCTCAAAGATGTACTTTATTAGATCCATTTTCGAGATCAACAAAGTAGTGTGGCATATCAGATACTGCCTCAAACGTTTAGAGGCCCATGCTAAGGCACAACAGGTTTTCTCAAGTAATGAATAGCGGCTTTCACTACCAACAAACTTCTTACTCAAGTAATAAATGGCATGCTCTTTGCGATCAGTTTCATCACGTTGGCCCAATACACAACCCATGGATCCCTCTAGAACAGTCATGTACATGATAAAAGGCCTTCCAGGAACCGGAGGAATCATAATAGGTGGTTCTTGCAAGTAACTTTTGAGCTTCTCAACAGCTTGTTGACAATCAGCATTCCACTCTACAATCTGGTCTTTGCGGAGTAGTTTGAAGATCGGTTTGCAAATTGGAGTCATGTTGGAGATAAATCTGGATATATAGTTTAAACGACCCAGAAATCCTCTCACTTGTGATTTAGTTTGTGGAGCTGGCATTTCTTGAATGGCTTGCACCTTGTCAGGATCTACTTTGATTCCTTTCTGGCTAATGATAAAACCAAGCAACTTCCCTGATCTGACACTAAAGGTACATTTGGCCGGATTCAACTTCAATTGATACTTCCGGAGTCTCTTAAACAGCTTCAAAAGATGATCCAAATGTTCTTCCTCGCTTCGGGATTTAGCAATCATGTCATCCATGTATACTTCAATTTCCTTGTGGATCATGTCATGGAATAAAGTTACCATAGCTCTCTGGTAGGTTGCCCCTGCGTTCTTCAAATCAAAGGGCATAAATTTGTAACAGTAGGTTCCCCACGGGGTGATAAAGGTAGTTTTGTCCATGTCAGCTAGGTCCATTCTGATTTGGTTGTAGCCGGAAAAACCGTCCATGAAGGAAAAAACTGCAAACTTAGCCGTATTATCTACAAGAGTGTCAATGTGTGGTAGTGGGAAATCGTCCTTGGGACTAGCTTTGTTGAGATCCCTGTAATCCACGTACATTCGTACTTTACCATTTTTCTTCATAACCGGCACGATGTTGGCTACCCATTCTGGATATTTTGAGACTGCCAAGAATCCTGCATCCAATTGCTTCTTAACCTTATCTCTGATTTGGAGAGCCATATCTGGTCTACTTCTACGGAGTTTCTACTTCACGGGTGGACACTCAGGCTTGAGCGGTAGTTTATGAACTACTATGTCCGTATCCAATCCAGGCATGTCTTGATAAGACCAAGCAAACACATCTACATATTCTTCCAAAAGCATGACTAGCCATCGTCTGACCTCTGCCCCAAGCGTTGCCCCAATCTTAACCTCTTTCCTCTTTTCTTCAGTGCCAAAGTTGATGACGTCAACTTTTCTTCGTGTGGCTGAAGGTCCGTGTACTGATACTCACACATTTCTTCCAAGTCATCGGGAACCTCATAATCCTCTTCTTCCTCAGCTTGATAAATGGGTGAATCAAAGTCGATAGTGAGAGTAGGGTCATTGAATACAACGGGTTCGGGAATCATTCTGCACGATGGATGGATTTATTTTATTAAAAATGCACAAACATGAACGCAAGAAGGAGAATAATGCAGTTTTGAAAAGATTGCCATTTTTCTTAAAACGAAAGCAAGAATGAAGACAAAGAGTTTTAACAAAACAAACACTTTCATTAATTAATAAGATTTAAAAGCGGTGGCCCATACAAAATAATCCGAAAGCCTCGGGCAAGGCTGCAGAATTGAAAACATCAAATAAAACAAACAAATTACTCTGTCATAGGGTACAAGGTAGGTATCTCAATGGCTTCCCAGTTACTTAAAGCGGTGTCGCACCGAAACACCAAGTGATTGATATCTTCGTCTTCAGCATCTTCAATAATTGCATGGACTTGTTGTCCTCCACTGACGAACAATTCTTGAATGGTCCTTAGTCTTCCTTTTGTTGAAGCAGCTCTTCCCTCAAAATTTGGTTTGTAACCCAAACCTTGGTATTTCTCTCTTTCTAGAACTTCGACGATATTGCCCCAGCCTTCAGGTACTCCTCCTCGCAGAGCAGATTGAATGCTTTTGAAAGAAACAAAAGATGGACAATCAGAGGCCAGTGGTTCCTTGTCGTCAAGCATAACGGAATTAGCTATTTCAAGAGCATGGAAAGAAGTTTCCAAAGCATCTTCATCCGCTTCAATGTACCGAAACGAGGACAAATTACTGACCATCAGGTCCTCCTCACCATGTATGATAACTAACTTCTCATCGGCCACGAACTTCATCTTCTGATGTAAGGTAGAGGTTACAGCACCAGCCTCGTGGATCTAAGGTCTACCTAACAAACAACTGCAGGAAGGGTTGATATCCAAGATCTAAAAAAGGATGTTGAATGTCTGAGGGCCAATCAAGACAGGTAGCTCAATCTCTCCCATCACCGACCTTCTTGAACCATCAAAAGCTTTGACAATAAGAGAAGTGGGTCTCATTATAGCTCCTTGGTAAGATAATTTATCAAGAGTTCTCTTTGGCAAAACATTCAAGGATGAACCGGTATCTACGAGAACTCTGGCCATTGTATCCTCCTGACATTTTACCGATATATGTAAAGCAAGATTGTGATTCCTTCCAGCTTGAGGCAACTCCTTGTCACTAAAGCTAAGAGTGTTGCAAGCTGTGATGTTGGCGACGACATGGCCGAACTGTCCAGCTGTTATATCTTGTGCTACATGTGCCTGGGCTAACACTTTCTGCAAAGCGGATCTATGAACTGGTGAATTAACTAACAGCGACAAGATCGAAATTTTGGACGGTGTTTGATGGAGCTGATCTATCACTTTGTAATCACTCCTCTTGATGATTCTTAGGAACTCTTCATCTGCTTCTTGAGAAATTACCCCTTTTCCCTTGTCTCTAGGTGGTGTGGGGGCAACAGTTTCCTTGGGTGTGGTTTCCTTGAAAGAAGGAGTGTATACTCTTCCACTTCAGGTCATCTTCCCAGTTCCAACTATATTAGTCACATCTTCAGTAGTAGTTCCCACCTCTTTCCTTGGAACTACGTCTTCAACAGCAATTCCCACCTCTTTCCTTGGAATCACGTCTTCTCGTCTTCTACTACCTATAACATTCTCATAGACCCACGACACGGCCTTGGTCCCTCGGAACCTAAATGGAACAGGTTGTCTGATGTCACATTGCTTGGAATGACTAATGGTGGAAGCATTAATCGCTTCAGGATTGTTGAAAATTGGTACTGGCTTATTAAATACAGGAACCACAGACCCAGATTTTGGTGCGTTGGACTTGGATACCTGCCCTCTTGCCTTTGGTAGGTTAAACACAGGCTCGACTGCTGTAACTCTGTTTTCCTTTTCTTTGTTGAACACCTGTAGGAACCCCTCATTGATCAGATATTAAACGTCATCTTGGACCAAACGGCAGCCCTTGGTACTGACATTACATTCTTCACAGTCATTATGGCACACTTCAACTAGCCCAGCTTTGAATAGTTTAGCATGGAAAGCCTTGATAGGAGTTTTGATCTTCATTACATCCAAAACTAATACCTCATCTTTCTCGTCTTCTACGGCATTAGTGGTTCCATGGGTAGGTAGGGGATTGTTCTTCACATTCGGTTGATTATCAGAAAATGAAAGAATATTCTTCTCCATCAAAACCTTCATTACATTCTTCAACGCTAAACAGCCCTCTAGGTCATGACCAGCGCCTCCTTGATGAAAAGCACAAGTTGCATTTGGGTTGAAGAAAGGCATAGACTTCTCTGTCGGTGGTCCTAGAGGTCTGGTAACGATCAACCCCTGCTCCACTAAAGAAGGGTAGAGCTCTGTATATTACATTGGTATAGGTGGAAATGCTGGCTTTCCTCCTTGCCTCTTGTGGGGAGAATTCTGCTATGGAATCTGTAGTCTTGGTTGCTGATAATTCTGGTTTTTAGGCCATTGCTGATGAGCTATCTGTTGATATGCCAGCACCTGCTGCGTTGCTTGGTGGTTGAAAGTAGGCGTAATAGCAGCCACGTACGATTGCTGAGCATACTGTATCTAGTAGATTGGATGTTGCAAGAAGTTTGGTCTCTGTTGTTGCTGGTACATTGGTTGCTTCCATCGAGGGCTCTGGTTCTTCCCTGCCATAATGGCATTAGTTTCTCCTTCCTTCTTCTTATGGGAATGACTAGGAGACTTCTTAGTACTGACGCCAGCTGAACTACTCGGAGAACCGATTACCTTTCCACTCTTTAATCCTGCTTATACCTTCACGCCAATGGCAACAATATCAACGAAGTAAGCACTGACACTACTGATCATCCTCTCATAAAACTCAGGCATTACTGTGTCTACAAACCAGTCAGCCAACTTTTTCTCAGTCAACGGTGGTTCAACCTGAGAAGCAGCCTCTCTCCAACGTTGTGCGTATTCTTTGAAGGTCTCAGTACCTTTCTGGGCCATACTCAACAACTGCCTACGGTCAGGGGCTAAATCCATATTATACTTGTAGTGTTTCACAAAAGCATCAGTTACATCCTGGAAACACCGGATTCGGGACTGGTCTAGACTCAAATACCACTTGGCAGCGGCTCCTTTCAAACTGTCCTGGAAACAGTGCATCATCAGCTTGTCATTACCTACGTGCGCGGCCATTCTTCGGTAGTACATGATTAAGTAGGATTTGGGACATGTGGCCCCTGAGTACAACTCAAAACTTGGGTGGAATTACCAAATATGAAACTAAACACATGTCCTTGATGTCAGTACTGAATGCGTTACTCATCTCCATTGCCTTCATCTTCCTCTGCATTGTTTCAACACTTTCTCTCAACTTCTCGTGTCTATCATCTTCTTCTTCTGACACATCAACATAATCATAGGGATGGTGGTTATGGAAAACCGGATGCACTTGCATTTGCACTGCTGGCGGAGTATAAGTAGGAATAGCTTGAAGATTCTCATGAACCAAAGGAACTTTTTGCTGTGTTGATAGAGGAACTGTAGCACGGATAAAATCCATGGGCATACCCAAAGTATGACTTGTGACAGGGATGATAGGAGGTTCTACCGTTGTGGTGACGATTTCAGAGACCGCAGTGGTCTGGGTATCCATCTTTGCTTTCATAACATTAATTGATTCGAGGATTTGTCCCATTCCTCCTCGTATTTCATTCAGCTCGTTGTTGGCTCTGTCCATTTCCCCGTAAGCTTCCGACATCCTGAATCGAGCTTGGGCCCGAGTGTTGTAGCTATGTCTGGGATTCAGTGTGACGATTTTGGAGAGAACACGGCGACATAAGACAAAGACAAGGAAAGAAATGCACATGAAGATGCAAATGAGGATGCAAATGCAAATGCAGGCTAAACTATCAAGAAACCAAAGATATTTTGCAAATAATATAGACGATGGATTCTTGATAAAATAAAACTTCATTCAAGAGTCTGGTGAACATTACATCAGGAGTAGTGTATCCTTATACTCTAAGTACATAAGTAGAAATACATCAAAATGAAAGGGAACATTAGCAATAGAAATAACAACAGTAACACTAGGGATTGAATCCACTGGTTGATGATCCCTCCCCTCCATTGATTACTCTCATCATTTTGATGATGCGCTCCTTTGTTTCCTCTTTTACGAGAACCAATTCTCCTAACTCTTCCACCATCTTCTGCTTTGTCTTGATAGGTGATTCTTGGTGAGGATGTGGCGTCATCATTACATGTGCTATATCACGAGACCATTGTAGGTGAGCCTCTGTGACCGGGCATTCAGCTTTCCATAATTGTCTGTTGATCTGGCGCCAAGCGCGCTCCAACCGCATCTTCATTTCAAAACCTCCTCTTTCATCATAAAACATCATCTGCATATCCTCGTCATCAGGAATTCCCTCCTTCAGATGACCTAGCTGACGGCGTGCAAGAACAGGGTTGTAATTGATACAACCGTTTCTTCCCATGAGAGGCACATTGGGGCAATCCCCGCAGCTATGGATTATGATAATTCCTTCGTCGGTTTAATCATACCACTCGATGTCGGTATGCTTCAATTCCATAAGCTTTTTAGACCAAATCTTACAGTCTTCGACCTCCCAGAAAGTCGGAGTCTTCGGCAGATAAGAAACGAACCACTTGTAAAAGAGGGATACGCAGCAGACAATTGGCCCACAGCCTCTTGTGTATATGGTTTGTATGGAATGGTAAACATCAGCTAGCAGTGTTGGGACTGGATTGTTGACTGCAAAAAGTTGAATAGCTTGGGTATCCACAAAGTTCTTGGCATTCGGGAACAGAAACAAACCATATATCATAAGAGCTAGGGTTGATTCAAACAAAGCTTCACTTCCTCTGTTTTTGAAGTACAGAGCCTTTTCCATCAAGAACTGAGCAGGTAGTCCACGCTTTCCTCCTTTGTTAGTCAGGTTGGCTTGGATGTCAGATAGTCTAATTCTGGTTACTCTGGCGATATCTCTGGCAGAAAGCATCTCCTCAATCCCAGAAAAGATGGGAGCTTCTCTGACTGGAATTCCTATCATGGCTGAGAACTCTTCTAGGGTTGGCACCAACTGGAATTCATGAAACACGAAACAGCGGTACGCGGGATGATACAACTGGACCAAAACTTCAAGAGGCCCTACAGCTACTGGTGTCTTCATTAGTGGAATGAGACATCCATATCTGTCAGCGAAGGTTGACTGATCTTCGACCATCTCTCCTAACCACAACAAGCGCTCCACCTCTGGTAGTTCAAAGAAATAAGGCCAGACTCTTTTCCCTATAGCATCCATTTCTACAAAATCTGCAAAATAAAATTAGTATCTTGATAGTTTAGCGGGAATGCAAAATGCAATGCAAAGTTTCATGGAATTCAGACACTCGCAGAATATCAAGAGATATCGAAAGACTTCATTTCATTAAGTAAAAAGTGAATTACAAGAGTCGATACACTTTCAAAAGCCCTAAACATAAAGCTAAATAAAAGCTAGAAAGTCCTAAGGAAATTCTCCTAAGAGCCTTGTGTTGAGTCTTCTGATTTATTTCTCCATTTGATCCCTTTCTGCGACGAGGTTGTCAAGAATGGATTTCCAAGCAGGAGGCTGAATGTTGGAGGAGCTAGGACCTTCCAGGGCTTTTCTCTTCTTGCATGAAACTAATTCTTCATTCTTGATCTGCAGCTGCTTCTGGAGTTCTAGGTTTTCTTCAAAAACCACTTGATACTTGAGCTTCCAGGCTTCTTCTGACCTTTGGGCTTGTCTTAAAGAAATCTCTAATTCTTCTTCTTTTGACATGAAGTATAAAACAGGCTCTTTCTTCACAGTAATTGGTTCTTGCCTTTTGTAGGGCATCTTTAACTCTATAGCTCTTCTTCTGACCCATTGGAGGTAGGGTTCCAAGGACACACAGTTAGGTCTTCCCAAAGAACTTCTTCCTCTTTTGCGCTTGCTACCCCAAGCGTTCAAAATCAGCTTCTTTTGCTCTTCGTTCTTGTCATATGCTTCAAAGTAGATGCTTTCCACGTGAACACTGAGAGGCTCATCTTCCAAAGGATACCCTAATTGGCGTCGTGCTAATACGGGGTTATAGCTGATTCAACCTTTAATGCCAAGAAGAGGCACATTGCCATAATTTCCACAACTATCTATAATTAGGATTCCATCATAAACCCTATTATACCAGTCAATGTCTGCATGGGAGAGTCCCATAACTTTCTGAGACCACCATCCTTTCTTGGAATCCTAGAATGCGCATGCCTTCGGTAGATGCGAAATAAACCATCTATATAGTATGAGGACACAACAGGTAATCTGTCCATTCTTGTAAGCGTTTCTTGTATGGACTGAGTGATAAGCTTCAGCAAGCAGGGTAGGTACTGGATTCTGTTTCAAGAAGATTTTGATTGCATTTAGATCTACGAAGTTGTCAACGTTCGGAAACAAGAAAAGTCCATAGATAAGCAATGCAAAAACAGCTTCAAAGGCATCCTTGTTGGAGTTTTTAGCAAAGTAACGAGCCTTTCCAATCAAGAACTTAGCAGTTAACCCAAAAATTCCTCCCTTGGAAATTAAATTGCTTTTGATGTCAATTAACTCCAGATAAGTTTTCTCGGCTATTTATTCTTCTTTAGGATCCTTTTCGAAGATAGGGAACGTGGACTCATCCTTGATAGGCAAACCAATTATCTGAGAGTATTCCTCGAGGGTGGGTAAGGGTTGATAGTCAGGGAACGTGAAGCAGTGATACTTTGGATCATAAAACTGAAGCAGAGTTGAGAGGAGTCCTTCATCAATGGTCTTCTTCAACAAAACCCACAACTTCCCATATCTGTTCATGAATCCTTCAGGGTCTGTTAGCAAATCTCCCAATTTCCTCAGGTCATCCAATTTTGGACTCTTGAAAGTGTATTTGATGGTGTTTCTTCTTGAGCTATCCATGATATCCCTCTGATATAAGAAAGAAATATGAGTTCCATGAAACAGATGCAACATGAATGCTTATGATGTATGAATGCAAAGCACGCACAAAGCACACAAAACACAATCAAAGGGGAAGAGGTTGAACATGGGGCTAGGGTTCACCCTCCCATTGGCATGTATTATTGGTGGGCTTAACCCTCAAAAATAGAGTCTCCCCAGTGAAGTCGCCGTTTCTGTTGTGGTGAGAATCGGATAACAAGATATTAATTAACTTGCATCACATTTCTTTGAATTCACAACCGACTTTGATTTATCCAAAGGAAAGGTTCAAGATCGAGAAAAAACCTAAAGGGGAGAGATCTAAGGTTCGGGGGTTGGTTACGCCTAGGGAAGGTATTAGCATCCTAAACGTCCGTAGTACTGTACGGGAACCTCAGTGGAGGCTGACCAACGCAACCCATTCTCTCACCTAGACAATGGGCCGGTTGTTAAGTCTGAGAAGCTGAGGAGCCAAACCCTTTCGTAGTGCGGAAACTATCGAAAATAGTTGTTACGCGATACTACCCTCATTTGAGGCTGGTGATCTATTCTCGGTGAATGACACTTACTCTAAGATCGCTCTACAACTCGCTGGCGATCCGCTTGTTGTTTTGCTTTCCTGGGAGGAGCTGATGATAATGAGTACAGGTACAAAAATCACCCTAGTATAAACCTTTGGGAGATGGGTAGAGCCTTGACTTCATGACAACGACCCTTTGACCCCATGTTTTTTCTATGTTTTTGTGTGCTTCATTCATGCATTCATTTAAAAAAACATTAAAACATTCAAAAAATCTTCTCTTTTAGTCTCTCTGTTTTTCAAATTAAACTAAGACTGTGATTGCAAATATTAGAGAAAGGGATTGCACTAATGGACTTCGGTAGAAGGAGAACTCATATGTACACCTTCAAGGTTCCAAAACTAGAGGATTTGAGAAGGTTAGCAAGGATGATCACTAACCCAGAGGCTTTCAGAGCCAAGCACGGAGGTTAGCTACCACTGTTGAGAGTCCATGTGATTGAGGGAATCACGGATGCGCTCATTCAGTTTTATGATCCAGTTTATCACTGTTTCACATTCCCGGATTACCAGCTAGCACCAACACTGGAGGAGTATTCTCATCTGATCGATTTACACATCACAGATCGAGCTCCATTTTCTGGACTGGAAGAAATTCCAAAGAATCAGACCATTGCAAGAGCAATTCATTTGGACGAGTCTGAGTTCAGGACTCACCTAACTACTAAGGGTGGCATCCAAGGTTTTCCAGCCCAGTTCTTGACAAAGAAAGCCCTGTATTTCACCAGTACAGGAAACGTGACTGCTTTTGAAAGCATCTTTGTGTTGCTCACCTACGGGTTATTTTTGTTTCCCAACATTAATAACTTCGTCGATATTAACTCCATTAAGGTTTTTCTCATTGGAAACCCTGTGCCGACTTTGCTCGCCGATGCGTATCATTCTGTACACTTGGGAAATTTGTACAACGGAGGGGAGATCACATGCTGTGTACCTCTGCTTTACAAATGGTTTATCTCTCACTTGCCCAAGTCTGCTGCTTTTTGGGATTATAAGAGTACCTTACGTTGGTCGCAGAAGATCATGTCTCTTACCAACTCTGATATAGATTGGTGCAATAGGATTTATGAGGGAATCAGAATCATTGACCGTTGTAGAAACTTCCCCAACGTACCCCTCATAGGAACTAAAGGAGGAATCAACTACCATTCGGTATTGGTTCGCCGTCAATTTGGATACCCGATGAGGCACATCCCAATGGGTGTTCATCTGGAAGGTCTTTTCTTCAAGGAAGGAGAAAACGACAGAGCACTAAAGATGGAAATAGTGCACGCTTGGAAATAGGTTCATAAGAAAGGATGAGAGTCTCTGGGAAAACCAAACTGTGTCTCGGTGGAGCCTTATCTCCATTGGGTACAAACTAGAGCTCTCAAGCTAAAAATGCCTTATCCTCGTTACGGAATTCTTCCGCCAAAGGAATCTGTCATGTACTTCATGACGGAAACTGAAAAGCTTCAGGTTACTCTCAACAAAGTTCAACGGGAGAGAAGGTCTTGGAAGAACAAGTACCGCACCCTTGACGTAGAGTGCATCAAAATACAACAATTACTGAAAGAAAAAGATGCTCTGATTGAAATTTTGGAGCAACATGCTGTGGATAATCAGGATGACCAAAGGAATTTGCTCGCTCCTTTCACCTGGCAAAGGAATGACAACCCGACAACGTCCCAAGAGCCCCGGTCAAAGAAAAGGAAGATACCAGAATCAGCACCCGATTTCTCTTCAGAGAGGACTTGGGACCCATTAGCTTAGGTTTCTGTTTCTGCACTTTGTAATCTACTGTATTTCTGTTTTTGTAATCCTTTGAATTCAATAAAAAGGGGTTTCCCCACCGTTTGATATTTGCAATCTAATTGTCGAAGTTTATTTTGATTAAACCTTAAACAATTAATATATTCATTGCATTCATCATTCTCACATCGCGTATTCTTCTTACCTACGAATCTCACGTTTGTGTCTCGGTTCTAGAGTCAAATTGTCTCATTCGTATAATACTCGGGCCAATCGTCAGAAAAAGATGGATGATCTTGAGGAAGAAAACAGAGAGTTGAAAGAAGAGATTGACGCTCTGAGAGAGGATATGAGAAAGCTTCGTAACGACATGCAAGCCATGGCAGAAGCTCAGCTACAACGAACTGTGATCTCAGAGATCACCTCAACGCCCATAGTGGAGAAGTATGATTCTAGGTATCAAATACCGAAAGATTGCCCCTGGGGCATGCCTGTTAACTATATCCCGGAAGGATATGTTCCGTCGATCACTGAAGATCAGGGAATCACAACAGAAGCCGTTGGGCCTGAAGGTTACAAACTTCGGGAAAGCGAAGATGCCAGGGGCATACTGAAGACTCCTGAAGGTTACAAACTTCGGGAGACGCCAAGACTCACTACCGTAGTTATGGTACCACCCCCTGTGGTGCACACTGTCCCGGAAGGACAGATTCCACAGAGATCTACTGATTCACTACTTTCAGGATAGTTTAACCGGTGCCGCACTCAAATGGTACATGGGTTTAAACCGTGCCACAATCAGCACATTCAGAGATCTTGGCACTACCTTCGTCCAACAATACAAATACAATTTGGACATGGCACCCGACAGAGATCAACTCAGATCAATGTCGCAAAAGGACAAGGAAACCTTTAAGGAGTATGCTCAAAGGTGGCGTGAAATTGCCGCTCAAATTTGCCCACCTCTTGAGGAAAAAGAGATGACAAAGATCTTCTTAAAGACCTTAAGCTCATTTTACTATGACCGAATGATTGCCAGTGCACCTAGTGACTTCACCGAAATGGTCGGCATGGGCGTACGTCTTGAGGAAGTCGTCCGAGAAGTACGTTTGGTAAAAGACGCTGGATCGGCGAGCGGTACTAAAAAATACGGTAGTGCTCTCCCTAAGAAAAAAGAGCAAGATATTGGGAATATCTCTCTCGGAAAGCAAAGGCGACGTTATCAACCGGTAGCAGCTATAACTCCTGCTATCAACCCTACGTCTATTCCTACGTATCAACCTCAGGTTGCGCAAAGCCAACCTGACCAACAAAGGACACAACAGCCTCTTCAGCAGGCTCGTCCTCCATATAACAACAACCGTACAACACGGCCACCAGGATTTGATCCTATACCCGTAACGTACGCAGAGCTGTTTCCATTTCTACTGGCTAAGGGGCACATTCAGACTAAATCTCCTCTTACAGTACTGGAAAATACGCCTTTTTGGTTTAAGGTGGATCAAACTTGCCCTTACCATCAAGGAGGTTCAGGGCATAACATAGAGATTTGTCTCAATTTCAACTTCGACGTGCAAAAACTTGTTAGGAGCGGGGTCTTATCCTTCAAGGATACGAATCCTAATGTTCTCACGAACCCGCTGCCTCAACACAAGGAGACTGCAGTCAATTTGATAGAAGGAGAGACTAACGATGTCTATCAAATTCACGATGTACTCTTGTTAAAGACCAATTTGGTCAAGATGCATTGTAGACAGAGTGGATATGGCCATGTGCCACCTCATAACTATCATCAGTGTGATATCTGCTCTAAAAACAATCAAGGATGTTCTGTAGTGCAAGCAGCTCTACAGGAACAAATGGATCTCGGATGGATCCAAGAGCACCGAGTTCGTGGAGTTAACATGGTCTACACAAACTCTAACATCATTCAGAACCACGACATCCGTGCAATGAGTATCAACTTGGTGACAATGCACTCAAGGCAAAGCCAGTATCATAATCTGCCGCGACACGATTACAGTTCCTGTCTGAATTGCTCGGTAAACAAATAGGGATGCTCTTTCATACAGGAGGCCCTCCAGCGTCAGATGGATCTTGGATGGGTCTAATACTACCATGATAGGAACCCTTATCAGATCAACATGGTTCAGATCTTCGACATTCGCGTGATGAATACCAACCTGGTAGAGTTACATGCTGAGCAGGTCCGGCTTGGATTCTTAATATCACATGACTATCAAAGCTGTAAAGCGGGTTGCGAAATTGATCGAGGTTGTACCCTTGTCCAGGAGGCACTTCAGCACTTGTTAAATCATTGGTGGATCAATTTATATGGATGAAGATACTCAACAGATTAGTATCAATAACAGAAACCCCACTCGGCGTCAGAGTCAGGATGTCCGATCAGTGGAAGCTAACCTAGTGAGGTTACATTGTATTCAAAGTGGACGTGGCCAGGTGCCACCACACAACTATGAACGTTGCGGCGTCTGTTCGGAAAGTAACCAAGGGTGTTACCTTGTGAGAGCAGCTCTTCAGGGTCAGGTGGATCGTAGAGAAATTCGACCATATCCGGGTTCTGGACCCATCGACTGGACGCCGAACTACCTTGCCGATCAAGTTGAGGATGTTGTCACAATCTCTGGTCATCACAGGACCAGGGATGTTTTTGCCATTATCCCTCTACTTGACGAATCTAAAGTTCCCAACTAGGAACGAATCGAGATCACTTATGATGGTCAGAAAAATCAGAAGGTTCCCATAGTCATCTATCTACTGGGACCACTACCGTATGAATCAGCTAAGGCTATCCCTTACAAATAGGTGCAATGATAATTGAAAATGGAAAGGAAATTCCATTACCCTCCGTCGTGAATATTGCAGACATTAGTCGTGTAACACGGAGCGGTCGAATCTTCAACCGAGGAGTTGGAGAACTTAACAAAGAAAAGGAACTTCAGACGGAAGCTCCCGATCCACCAGTCGGTCAATCCAGTAATCCCGACCTTTCGAAAAATAATGATGAGATGCTGAAGCTCATCTAAAGGAGTGAATATAACATTGTTGATCAACTATTATAGACTCCTTCAAAGATCTCGGTATTATCACTATTACTCAGTTCAAAAGCCCACAGGGAGGCTCTACAGAAAGTCTTGGAGCAAGCCTTTGTGGAACAGGATGTAACAATCAGACAGTTCGATAGCATTGTCTCTAACATCACGTCCTGCAATAATTTGGGATTTAGTGATGACGAATTACCCGAAGAGGGTCGCCGTTATAACATGGCGCTCAACATTACAGTTAACTGCCAGGACGATGCTTTAGCCAGCGTACTGGTAGACACAGGGTCAGCCCTGAATGTTATGCCGAAGTCCACTTTGATGCAATTATCATTCAAAGGCCCTCCGATGAGAGTCAGCGAGGTCGTCGTCAAAGCGTTCGACGGATCCAGAAAAACAGTTATCGGCGAAGTTGATCTTCCCATAACTATCAGTCCTCACACTTTCCAAGTCACTTTCCAGGTCATGGACATCCGGGCAATGTACAGTTATTTATTAGGAAGACCTTGGATACATCAGGCTGGAGCGGTCACTTCGACCCTCCACCAAAAGCTAAAATTTGTCAAGAACGATAAAATTGTCACAGTTTGTGGGGAACAAGCCTTGCTCTTAAGCAACTTGTAATCATCTACTGGTATAGAACCCGAGGAGGTTATTGGAACGCAGTTCCAAGCACTGTCGATGAGCGAGAACAATCAGTTCAGAGGAGGAACCTCGATTTCCTCTTACAAAGATGCTATCAAAGCAGGCGAGAGTACCGATACAACAGGATGGGGACAGCTTGTCATTCCTACTGACAATAAAACAAAAGTGGGTCTTGGTTTTTTCGCAACCTGTACCCAGACAGATGCCAGCGATGAAAGTCTTCATCCCCTTCAAAATTTCTTCCACAGTGGAGGTTTCCTTCACCCAGTGTCTCAAGCAGTACATGCTATCAATGAGGAAGATCCCTCTGACCCAGATGAAGAATGGAAATCCTATCTTAATGAGGACGGTTATATGTCTCAGGAAGAGGTACCTATGCCTTTTTGCTTTTCCACAGAAAGTCCGAGATTTATACCACGGTCAGACATCAAAATGATATACGGAGATTGTGATCCAGAAGGATGCCGTGCTCCGCCAAATTCATTAGAGGAGGACACTCTGATGAAAGACGACTTTGACCACGATTACTATGGTCCAATGGATGGTCTGCCAATGTGGCAACCTTACCCAGGAAACTTGGGACCGGAAAGTCAGCCGAGTAATGAAACTCAGCTGACCATCATTGAACAAAATACCTGTGTCCCCACCATGTCATGGGATCAACACTAAGGTTATTCAGAAACTACTCAACATGAAGATGAATTCGCAACGTTTGCAGGACTTGAATTTATCAACTATGCTTTTCCTGAGGTTAACGTCATCGAGAGAGATGACTCCTCCAGTTCGAAAGAAGTGTGGGACACCCTGGGACAACCGAGTGGAAAGTACGACTATATGGTCAAATACACCGCTCCCGAAAGCTCTCGTATCAGGCTCAAAGACATCCAGCCAACTGGATGGGGAGGTACAGCTGAGAGCACAAATGCTATGCAAAATGCAACAGAGGAATTCTCCTACGACAATTCTGCCTGGGAGACAGATTCCAATGATCCTGCTCCACCAGAAATCAGCGTCATTTCTGAAGACAAATCAAGGAAGGTGCCAGACTTTGTGATTCACCGAGGAGTTCGCCGGCAATGGATTGCCGTCGAGGTTCCGAAGATCGTTCATCAGTCAAAGTAATTACCATCTTTAACCTTTCACCCTGCCCAGGTGAAATGGATGTTTTGATAGGGCTCGCTTTCTGTAAAATTTCCCTCTTCGCTTCGCCCAAAGCGACAGAGTTTTATTTTATAGGACTGTAGTTTCAAGAATCGACTTGTTCATTAATAAAATAACGTCGTTCTGTAATTTCCGCATTAATTGTTGTTTTCTCTTTTTGCTTTTTCAGAAAATGGTAATCCTAAAAAACAATTCAAATAAAAACAATCAGTAAAAAAAATACACTGCACACACTTGCATTTTCTCTATCTCTTCTAAACACGAATCATACCGTCATGCAGATTGCTTGTTTTAAACCCCGTTGAAACATACGATCCGATGCCTTCTCCCAACTTTGAGTTCCCGGTATTCGAGGCTGAAGAAGAAAATGACAACAAAATTCCAGAAGAGATCTCCCGACTACTCAGACAAGAGGAAAGGTCCATTGAACCTCACAAAGAGCCGTTGGAAATGGTAAACTTGGGTTCAGAAAAAGAGAGAAAAGAAATCAGGATTGGGGCACTGCTCAGTCCAAATGCCAAAGAGAGTTTGATAAAGCTTCTCAGAGAATTCCCCGATGTATTCGCTTGGTCCTATCAGGATATGCCAGGGTTGGATACCAGCATCGTGGAACATCACTTACCGTTGAGATCGGAATGTCCGCCAGTAAAGCAGAGGTTGAGACGGACTCACCCGGACATGGCCATCAAAATGAAAGAGGAGGTACAGAAACAGATTGATGCGGGTTTCCTCGCCACGTCAGAATATCCTCAATGGTTAGCCAATATCGTACCCGTTCTGAAAAAGGATGGAAAGGTCAGAATGTGTGTCGACTACCGAGATCTGAACAAGGCCAGTCCGAAGGATGAATTTCCTTTACCACACATTGACATGCTGGTGGACAGTACAACAAAATTCAAAGTCTTCTCCTTCATGGATGGATTCTTGGGCTATAACCAGATCAAAATGGCGCCGAAAGACATGGAGAAAACTTCGTTCATTACCCCATGGGGTACCTTCTGTTACAAGGTAATGCCGTTCGGTTTGAAGAACGCCGGGGCAACCTATCAAAGGGCCATGACTACTCTGTTTCATGACATGATACACAAAGAAATCAAAGTGTATGTCGATGATATGATTGCAAAATCAAAAATAGAGAGTGAGCACGTTGAACATCTGTCAAAATTGTTCGAACGTCTAAGAAAATTCAAGCTCTGCTTGAATCCCAACAAGTGCACCTTCGGTGTCCGTTAAGGGAAACTATTAGGGTTCATCGTCAGCCAGAAAGGAATTGAGGTTGATCCTGACAAGGTCAAGGCCATTCAGGAAATGCCTTCTCCAAAAACTGAAAAACAAGTCAGAGGATTCCTGGGACGGTTGAACTACATCTCCAGATTCATATTCCTTATGACCGCCACGTGTGCGCCGATTTTCAAATTACTGAAAAAGAACCAGGATTGCGTTTGGTCAGAAGATTGCCAAACCGCCTTCGACAGTATTAAGGAATACCTGTTGAATCCACTGATTCTATCACCTCCAGTGGAAGGAAGACCACTGATCATTTACCTCACAGTCCTAGAGGACTCAATGGGATGTGTACTTGGCCAACAAGACGAAACAAAGAGGAAAGAGTCTGCCATTTACTATTTGAGCAAGAAATTCACCGATTGTGAAACTCGGTACACGATGCTCGAGAAAACTTACTGCGCTTTGGCTTGGGCAGCCAAACGTCTTCGCCAGTACATGATTCGTCATACTACTTGGTTGGTCTCCGAAATGGATCCAATTAAGTACGTTTTCGAAAAGCCTGCTCTCACGGGAAGAATTGCTCGTTGGCAGATGTTGTTATCAGAATATGACATAGAGTACCACGCTCAGAAAGCCATTAAGGGAATTATTTTAGCCGATCATTTGGCTCATCAACCGATTGAAGATCAAGAATCAATCGGGTTTGACTTCCCGGACGAAGATGTCATGTATCTAAAAATGAAAGATTGCAAGGAACCGTTACCTAGTGAAGGGCCAGAACTAGGTTCCCAATGGGGACTTATCTTTAATGGAGCAGTTAATCATTACGGAAACGGGATTGGGGCAATCATTGTTATCCCTCAGGGTACCCACATTCCTTTCACTGCTAGACTTACGTTCAAATGTACGAACAATGAGGCCGAATACGAAGCTTGTATTATGGGTCTCGAAGAAGCGATTGATTTAAGGATCAAAAACTTGGACGTATACGGCGATTCAGCCTTGGTTATCAATCAAATAAAAGGAGATTGGAACACATACCAATCAGGACTGATTCCTTACAAAGATTATGCAAGAAGGTTGTTACCTTTCTTCAACAGAGTTGAGTTTCATCACATCCCTCGTGAAGAGAATCACATGGCTGATGCATTAGCCACTCTCTCTTCCATGATTAGTGTAGGTCGATGGAACGACATACCTAAGATCGACATAATGCGCCTTGAAAGGCCCGCTTACGTCTTCACGATTGAAGCAGTCATAGACGACAGACCTTGGTATCACGATATCAAATGCTTCCTTCAGAAACAAGAGTACCCATCTGGGGCACTCAGAAAAGACAGGAAAACCCTCAGAAGATTGGCTGGAAACTTCTTCCTGAGCGGTGACACTCTCTATAAGAGAAATTTTGACATGGTCTTGCTCTGATGCGTCGACAGACCAGAAGCAGAAATGCTGATGAAAGAAATTCATGAAGGGTCCGTTGGCACTAATGCCAACGGACACACAATGGCGAGAAAAATTCTCAGGGCCGGGTATTATTGGTTGACCATGGAATCCGACTGCTACAAGTACATGAGGAGGTGTCACAAGTGACAGATATACTCCGACAAAATTCATGTACCGCCATCACATCTCAAAGTTCTTTCTTCCCCGTGGCCTTTTTCCATATGGGGAATCGACATGATTGGCTTGATCGAACCTAAGGCTTTAAATGGACATCGGTTCATCCTAGTAGCCATTGACTATTTCACCAAGTGGGTCGAAGCAGCGTCATACGCTAATGTAACCCGGCAAATGGTGGTCCGATTTATCAAAAACAATATCATCTACCGTTATGGTGTTCCAAGCGAGATCATTACTGATAATGGATCTAACTTGAACAACAAGAAGATGAGAGAGTTGTGTGCAGAGTTCAAAATCGAACACCATAATTCGTCTCCCTACCGACCCAAGATGAATGGAGCGGTAGAAGCGGCCAATAAGAACATCAAGAAGATCGTTCAAAAGATGGTTGTAACCTATAAAGACTGGCACGAGATGTTACCATTTGCTCTTCACGGTTATCGCACATCTATCCGCACTTCAACAGGGGCAACCCCTTTCTCTCTAGTGTATGGCATGGAAGCAGTGCTCCCCATAGAAGTAGAGATCCCGTCAATCCGAGTATTGATGGAAGCCAAGCTCACTGAAGCTGAATGGTGTCAAAGCCGACACGACGAACTGAATCTGATCGAGGAGAAGCGAATCACGGCACTATGCCATGGTCAGCTGTATCAATAGAGAATGAAGAAGGCATTCGACAAAAAGGTTCGACCTCGGATCTTCAGGAAAGGAGACCACGTGCCCAAGAAGATACAATCATTTCTCACTGATTCGCGAGGTAAATGGACTCCGAATTATGATGGCCCCTATGTGGTCACGAAAGCTTTCTTAGGCGGTGCCTTGAGACTTGCAACCATGAACGGAGAGGAATTTGCCTACCCCACAAATGTTGATGTAGTCAAGAAATACTTCGCCTAAACTAAAAAAAAAAAAATGTCTCGGTGGATTGAAAACCCGAAAGGGCGGTCCAGGCAAAAGTTAGAGACAGAGAAAAAAATCATCCCGGGAGGGAGGTTGACAAAAGAAAACTGAGACCAGTTCCTTGGTGGGAAACCAGGATCGAGGGGAAGTTTAAATCAGCAACTGAGACCATTTCCTTGGTAGAAAACCAGGAACGGGAGGGAGGTTGACAAAAGAAAACTGAGAGCAATTCCTTGGCTAAAAACCAGGATCGAGGGGAAGTTTACTTTTTCTAAGCATCATCACTTAGCTAAAGAAGATGAATGCGTAAGCTACCATTCATAACCACCATCAAAATTTCGGGTATTCCGATATTTAATCCTCTTGCACCCCAAATGCCCGAATACCTTCGTCATTCACACCTTCGGGTCCAAGAAGATTAAATAGGGGCATCTGTCATACCCCAAATTTTGACCACTAAGATGTCCCATCACTGTGTCACTCATCATCACAATATAGAGGAACCATCATACCTCATCAGTCTCCCCAAAGATGGGTGAGCATCCACTACAATCAAAATTAGGGTTTCAAGCCCTCTCAGAGCCTTAGACAAAGGATCAATCAAGGAATGACATGATCTTCAACTTGTCTAAACCTCTCAAACATCCATAATGGGTCAAAAGGACTCCCACTTCAAGGATTAAGCACAAGGTTGCTCCCTTCTAGGTGGATCAAGCTTCAAGATCGCCAGTGTCACCAAATTAGGGTTTTGGTCGACCAGGGCCTCCAGATGGAAATTTTCATCTGGGCATGAGCCAATGATCCAAAACATAACCTAATATACTCCATGGAACCTCATGGACCCAATCATCAAGTCAATTTTGCCTCAGGGGATGCATTCATCAAAAATCAGGAATTAGGGTTTCTTGACCTAATTCACCCCTAAGTTGACTTTTGGGACAAATCATGAGCCAAGACCTCAAGACATGATTTGAGGGTCTTTAATATACCATATTGATCCATTTACAACAATGGATTAATCCAAGAAGCTTGAGCAACAAGTTCCAATTTCATCTGCACCACAATTAGGGTTTCGCGAGGAAAGTCAACTGTAACTTTGACTTTTGACCAGGACATGCTCCCAAACCCTAAGACATGATTTAATATACCCTATGACACCCATGGAACATGTCCATCAAGTTTGATTTAGGTCAAGGACATGATTTCCTGAAGAATTGCACAGTTTGGAATTCATCTGATAAAAAGTCAACTGTGCACAAAAGTCAACTTTGACTTTTTAAGATTTTTCACTAAATTGGATTTTTAGCCCTAAAATGATGTTAATGTATGATTTGAATCATCATTCATCAAGAAAAATCAAGAAAAGTGGGATAACTTGTAAAAGGGGTAACCATATAAACTTAGAAAATTTTCTAAGTTAAAAATAAAGTGACAAGGGTACCAACTTTGGAGGATCATAACTCCTAAACCACAAAGCCATTATTTTTCATCCAAAGATGGATTTGTAGCCCTCATTACCCTCTACAAAAACTTCAACTAGACCTAAGGCCAATTCATTAAGGATTTTGAGTTAGTGAGTGATCAAAGTGGCTGAAAAGTAAAAATGTCACTTTTTCCAACACTTAGTGAAATTTTCACCAAGTCAGAATCTGCCTTCACTTTTTGCCAAATGTAGAGGGATTTTTCACTTGGATTCAAAAGAGATCAAAACCAAACATGTTCAAACAGTTGTTATATCATGTAAGGGCTTTCCAAAATGGTCAAGAGCATTACCAAATTCAACTTACACCATGAGTTATGACATTGGAAAGTTGTCTTGCTGAAATCTGTCAAAGGCAAGGCAGAATTTGCAACTTTGCTCGATTTGCCAAAATCAGCCAAATTCAAATACTCCTATCCACTTGGACACATATGAGGATTGAATCTAAAGGGGACAATCACTGAGCCAAGCCTCCAAAGTCCATGGAACAAGAAATAGCATGTTGAACCTAGAATGGCCAAAATAGGGACAAGACTCCAAATTTGGATTGAAGCATTCAATGGAAGCATCAAGGTGGCATGGACTGAGCCATTCTCATCTGAAATCAGTCAAGACTTATCCAAGACCAAGGGAACCAAAGCTCTGTGCCCCAACCTCTAGTCAATGGCTAGAAGAGACTTGGATTTTCATTTGCCAACATTGGCCAAACCTACTTGCCAGTTGCCATTCACTATTACTTGTAAAACAAACTTGCTCTACTATAAATTGAGCTCAATTGTGACCAGTTTGAGTACACCAAAGCCATCTAACAGATGCTTTCCTCAAAATCTCTTTCTCTTGGCAAAAATGCCTTTCTTAGCAAGGTAGCTATCGGGTTTTGAGTTTGAGAGCTTTTCCAATCAAACCAATCACTCGCACACCTCACATACATCATATAGAAGTGATCCAAACACTCACATAACATCTGGAACACAGATTTCACAAAATCACCAGCTGGTTGCTCAAACTTTCAATCAAGTTGCAGCTGAGGTACCGCAAATCGTTCCAGCCATTTTCAATCAAGTCCAAGCATTCAAACACACTCCATAGGGTGTAAGGAAGCTGTTCAGATCATCACCACTCATCTGTAACACCTCCAAATCAAAAATCACATTGCACTTGCTGTCACGGCCTAGAGGTAAGCATAAACTTGGTCATCTCTCAATCTATGCATATTTCCTCGCACAATAATTTTTCCATATGTTCATAATCATGCATGGAATGTTTTCCCTCAATTAATTGCATTGTTTGAATCGTGTATAAAAAATCCTAGCCTTCATGCAGAAATTAGGGTTCTTGAGGTTTCTTCGTGATTTCATGTTTTATGTTTAATTTAAATGAAGTTAAGTGTTATAAACATGATCGTGAGGTTGAGACGAGCATAATGATATGTGGATTACATGATATGATTAAGTATTCAGTGAGATTGGATGGAAAACGCAAATCAGCCAAACCCAGAACACGCGCGTGTTCTTCAGCTTGTTCTTGGCGCCTTTTTTCCAAATTCAAATATTTGAATTTTGTGATTTTGTTTTAATAATTTTGAGTTGATTCTTTTTTTAATAATTCACAAAAATGTTAAAATATTTTATTTTCCCAAAAAATCCCAAAAATATTATTTATTTCATATAATTGATATTTTTGCAAAGAATTAATATTTTAATTGTTTTTGACATTTTAAATATTTTTTCCACATTGATTTTGCAACTTTTAATGCTTTCTAATTATTTTGTAGGTCAATACTTAATTTTTGAAGCATTAATCCAAGATCACAATTTGTTTTTCACATGTTAAACAATTTTGATCATTTTAATTGAATTTTTATTCAATTAAATACATTTTTGAAAACAAATTAGGGTTTTTGGATTAATTCAACCCTCATAAATCATTTTCAAAACACTTTGGGCCTCCAATAGAGTGTAAGACCCAATCCTTTTTTGACCAAACCATTTTTGGGCCTCAGTGTATTGTATAAGTCCCGATACCGTAAAAAACAAATGGGGCGATCGTCGCCTTTTGAAAAATAACCTTTTGGGCCTCTAATAGAGTGTAAGACCCAACCCCCTTTTAACCAAAAACATTTTGGGGCCTCACTTATTGTATAAGTCCCTCCGCGTTAAAAGAAAACCTCGGCGCGATCGCCATTTTTAAACGGAAAAATCATCTGGGCCTACTCTCGTGTTATAAGCCCCACTCTTTTTCTTTAAAACTTTTGGGCCTCTTGAAAGAGTGTAAGACCCATCCCTTTGTACAAAAAAACCATTTTTTGGGCCTCAGTGACTTGTATAAGTCCCTCTGTACAAATTCAAACAGTGCGCTCACTGATAAAACCCTGGGCCTCTCCTTGAGTTGTAAGCCCCAAATCTTTCTTTTTCAAAGTACTTTCTCCTTTGATTTTGAATATACTGTTGTTTTCAATCTTTCTTTGTTGAACAACTAACCAAACAGCATGGAAGCTCTACAACCGAGTAAGTGGTTATATGCTTTCTTTATCCGCTTTCATATACATATAACTGTATTGTGGGGCTGTTTCACTGTAAGTCTTCTTTCATAAACTCATATCAACTGTGTAATAATAGTATAGATATTTCGAGTTTCCCCGGTAACTACGTCTAGAACTAGGTGACACCGTTTCATTTAGTTCGTAGAAATAGACAGCTAGATCCCCAACAGGAGCACCAGATACAGTCTTCTCTTCGGCTGTCCTCATTAGGAATTGTCAAGAAACTCTATTCCCAGAGATGAATGTATTCTCCGTGAATGGCATCTTTGAGTTTCTTCCAAATTCTCGAAATTTCCTGACTTGATCTATTCCTTGTGAATAGTTTGCCTTGAATTTCTCGGGGTTTGGAGACCCACGGGCTTCTTAAAAGCATCGGCCTCCTCTTGGGCATCGTACAAGGACCCACAGGCTTCCTAAAAGCAACCCCGCCTCCTCTTGGGCTTAGTACAAGGACCCTACGGCTTCTTAGAAGTATTCACAGTCTCCTCTTAGGCTTCGTATAACGATCTCTTCCTCCGGGAATGATAGCCTTCTCTTGGGCTTAGTACAAGGACCGATCGGCTTCTTAAAAGTTTCCAGCCTCCTCTTGGGCTTCGTACAAATTGTCCCGACGACCTCCTAGAGGTATAGGAACAGAACTTAGTCACCTTCATAGAACAGTCCTTTCATAGAGTCTACTACTGTTTCTCAAAGCATAGTACAAAAGAGGACACTCTAGACTTGGACAGTCTAAACTCCTTGAGTCTCAAAGACATTCTCAAGTGACCCCTTCGTTAAATAGGAAGGAAACCCGTAGACTCGGACAGTCTCAATACCCTTCGGATTTCCCGATTCCTTAAAGAACAGGAATAACCTGGATCCTTGGATCAAATCCTTGAGTACAGTGTTGCTCATATAAGAACTGATTTTCTCTTTAAAATCAGTATACTGGACCTGTCACTTAACTGAAACAGTAACCACGGCCTCCTCTTGGGCTTTGTACAATGATCCTCCCCAGCGGAGTCGAACAACGTTTAGCCTCTCTCTCGGGCTTTGTACGAGACACATAAGGGACTCCCTCGTTGAGTCAATCACCCTTTACCCTCCATCTCGAGCTTTATACGAGATACAAAAAGGTTCTTACTGAGCCAAACAAATTTTAGCCTCCATCTCGGGCTTTATACGAGATACAAAAAGGTTCTTACTGAGCCAAACAAATTTTCGCCTCCATCTCGGGCTTCATACGAGATACCAAAAGATTCCCTCGTCGAGTCAAAAACCTTTTAGCCTCTCTCTCGGGCTTTGTACGAGACACATATTAGCCTCCTCTTAGGCTTTATATAAGAAAACCACTGGTTGATCCAATTAACCTTTTAGCATCAAAGCTGTGCCTCGTTCACAGTACACAAACATCAACAACTCCTTCCCTTTCATCTAATCGCTGTAAGTGGCAAGCCTCTGGATCATCTACATCCATGCCACTGTCCCTCTTTTAGAATGAGAAATTCCTAAGGAAAGATGGCATTACTCTACACTGAGTTAAAGTCTTCTCCTTCAGGTTAAAACCCCCTATAAAGGAAATTATGGCATTGCTAGGATCCGCGTATCTCGGTTAAAGTAATCCTCCTTTACAGTCAGTCACCCAACAGTCGTGACATACAAACCCCCCTTTAGAGATGACAAATTCTCTCTAAAGTCAGGACTTTCAGCTTCACGTCTTGGGCTTTGAACAAGACACAAATAGACTTTTCAGCTTCATATCTTGGGCTTTGAACAAGATACAAATCACCTTTCGCTTCACGTCTTGGGCTTTGAACAAGACACCAAAAACACCCATTTCCTCCCATAGAATAGGAGGAACTACGAACGCTCTGATTTCCCTGTTTCGGTAAACGGGAATACGTAGGCATAAGATTGAAAGAAAAATCTTAGCAAGCACACTAAACAAAAACCCAAAATCCCAAACTCTCATGTATCTATAAAAAGCATCAGTCCTAACATCCTAATCCTTGTACCCCGCCAGAAACCTTCTGTCTAGATAAAAAGAAAGAAACTGTATTGGCGAAAATACAAATAACCAGTACAAAGGCCCCCCCACATTGATAGCATCCGTAACCTAACAGACCGCTGTTTAAACTCAGTATGCAAAGCAGGGTTAATTGGAGACATCTATTTCCCTTCCTTCATCAGCTTTAATAGGATAAAAAATAAATCGACCTGTAGTTTAAGCTCAACCACAGAGAGCGACCAGCGCTTAAGAACCGCGTCCAAAATCACTCGCTACACTACTGATGGAATGAACCCACACGGTCTTCAAAGTATCTCACATACCACATGGCATGTGATCCTTATGATTTATAACCTACCTCCAAGGGTATGTATGAAGCGTAAGTACATGATGTTATCTACGTTAATTTCTGGGCCTAAACAACCAGGGAATGACATAGATGTATACTTGCCGCCCTTAATCGAAGATTTAAAGAGTTTGTGGAAGAACGGTGTGGAGGTTTATGATGGATATAGGAAAGAAAATTTCAAATTGAGGGCGATGTTGTTTGGAACAACTAATGATTTTCCAGCATATGAAAAACTATCAGGGTATAGCATAAGAGGTTAATGTGTGTGTCCTATTTGTGAAGATAAAATAGATTGGACGCGATTGGAGTTTGGTCAGAAGAATGTATTTCTCGGTCATCGTAGATTCTTAAATTCTAATCATCACTACCGTGGGTGGAGAAAACCCTTCAATGGAGAGGCAGAACAAGGTAGAGCTCTACCTATATTGACAGGTGATTAAGTTTTTGAAAAGGTGAAAGATGTGAGTACTCAGTTTGGCAAGCCTTTTGCACATACCCTTGTCAAGAGTGGGTGGAAGAAGAGGTCAATTTTTTTTGAATTGCCATATTGGAAGTCGTTGTATGTAAGACATTTTCTTGATGTTATACATATTAAAAAAATGTATTTGACAGTGTTATTGGTATGTTACTCAATATACAAGGAAAGTCTAAGGATGGCCTTAAAGTAAGAAATGACTTGATAGCGATGGGGATAAGAACTGAATTAGGACCCTTGAAGAAAGGAAAACGAACATATCTATCACCTGCTGCCTATACTCTATCTAGAAAAGAGAAAAAAATATTGTGTAAGTTTCTAAGTGAAGTTAAAGTTCCAGAAGGATACTCTTCAGATATTATAAGACTTGCGTCAATGAAAGACATCAAATTAAAGAGTTTAAAGACGCATGATTGCCATGTTATAATGGAATATTTTCTACCAATAGGTATACGTTCTATTTTGCCGGAAAAAGTAAGACGCACAATAACTAAATTGTGTTTCTTCTTCAGGTCAATTTGTAGTAAGGTGATCGATCCTACGATCTTACCAACATTGCAAAAAGAAATAGTCATTACATTGTGTGAGCTTGAAATGTTTTTTCCGCCCTCGTTTTTTGACATAATGGTACATCTAGTTATTCATCTTGTAAAGGAGACACAATTGTGTGGACCAGCTTATATGAGATGGATGTACCCTGTTGAACGGTATATGAAAATATTAAAAGGGTATGTGAAAAATCAAAGTCGACCAGAGGGTTGTAGTGTTGAACGATACATTATTGAAGAAGCGATTGAGTTTTGTACTGAATATCTTTCCAACGTTCAATCCATTGGACTTCCGAAATCTCACGTCGTTAAAAAAAAAGAAGGAAAAAAGTTAATTGGAAATAAAATTGTGACCGTATCAAGGGCTGAACGGGAGCAAGTGCATTTGTATGTTCTGCACAATGATAATGAGGTTGAACCGTATGTTGAAATGCACAAGGATTTTCTCCGAGGTTTAAATCCGAATAAAAATGAAAATTGGATAGTACGAGAGCACAATCGAAGTTTCATACCATGGTTTAAGGATCACATTTATTCAAAGTTTTGTGTAGATCCCGCTTCAATATTAGAAAGGTTGAGATGTTTAGCATATGGTCCAAGTTTGCACGTGTTTTCTTATAGCGGATACGCAATTAATGGATACACATTTTATACCAAAGAACAAGATGACAAAAGTACAATGCAAAATAGTGGTGTCACCTTGGTAGCTGAATCAATTCACATTTCAAGTGTGAAGGACTTAAACCCCAAATATGCAAATATGTCATATTTTGGGGTTATCGAGCGCATTTGGGTTTTTGATTATGAGAAGTTTCAGATTCTTATCTTTGGTTGCAAGTGGGTTGAAAATAATAGTGGCATACGAATGGATAAGTAAGGATTTTTGCAAGTGGATCTTAATAGGGTGGGGTACAAAGATGAGCCTTTTATTCTAGCCTCTCAAGCTAGACAAGTGTTCTATGTCACTGACCCGACAAGTACGAAATGGTCTATAGTGCTTTTATCTGACAAAGTAATTGATGATAACATTGGAGATCAAGGTGATATTGTTGGAGCGAATGCATCATATATTATAAGTGATCAAGATGAGACTGTTGGAGCGAGTGAAACATATATTAGAAATGATCATAATGAGGGAATTTGGATCAATCCATCCATCCGTGTTGTTAAGAGACAACTAAATCATCTTCCTACCCGGAAAAGAAAGAGACGTTAATAAAGAGGTAATAGTAAAATTATATATTCTGTCATGTATTGTTCATATTTGAGAATGATTATGGATTATGGATTATAGATTATATATTTATATGTTTGTCATGTGTTTGTCATTTCATATTTGATTATGGATTATAGATTATAGATTTATATGTTTGTCATGTGTTTGTCATTTCATATTTGATTATGGATCATGGATTCATATGTTTGTCGTGTGTTTGTCATTTCATATTTGATTATGGATTATAATATGTGTTTTTCTTTATTATAGGTAAAATGGACACTAATGATGAGAACTCGCACGATACTTCCAAGAATGATCCAAAAGAATCAGTTCAAGATGCGGAAGTAGATATTTCAAGAGGAATAACAATCATGAAAGGAGTTATTCGTGCTAGAGACAAGGGAATAAAATACGACGTTCATTGGAATGAAACAGGTCAACTAATTGAGCCTAATGGCGCAATGTTGACTAGTTACATTGGTGCACTTGTCCGTTCACTAGTTCCTATTACTTGTGACAATTGGCGAAATCCACAGTTGAAACCCGCCAAAGATAAAATATGGAGTGAGATACATGTACTATATGTGATTTTATTTGTTATTTTTGACGATTATAATTTTTAAATTATTTATACTAACACACTTTATTTGTTATTGTAGAGATCTTTTAACATTGGTGACGAGAAGCAAAAATATTGTCTTCAATTAGCCGGAAGAAGACTTAGAGGGTTCCGATCATTTTTATCCAACAAGTTTCTGAAGGATGCCCAAGGAAAGTTTGTTGAAGCGGAATGCCCGAAGAAGTATGCGGACTTGATTGCACCCGAAGAATGGGACACTTTTGTCGCCAAACGAAGAACTGAAGAATTTCACGTAATCTTAATTTAATTTATCATGAACATTGTATTATATTCATGTAGTTATTACATGTGTTCTGATATGACTTTTAATTGTTTATGCAGGTTGTGAGTGACGTTAATCGTCAAAGAGCCTCGAAACCCGCGTATCCATACAAGAAAGGGCGTTTGGGATATGCACGCTTAGAACAAAAAATCGTAAGTATATATAATTGCTATGGTCTTTTTATATTATTATTCATCCTAATTCTTGACTTAATGTGTAGCTTGCAGAGGAGAAAAGTGAAGAAACATTTGTTCCGGAGCATGTTTTGTGGAAGGCTGCCCGTGTGGGAAAGGATGGAGTTGTTACTGAAGGTGTTCAACAAGTTTTTGAACAATGTGTAAGTATAACGTTATTTGTTTAATTAGATATAAATTTCTTGTTTATCTAATATATTTATGCATGGCTCTAATATTGAATTTCAGGAGACTCTATCTCAGTCCTTACCTGCCACAGAAGACCAGGATTGCAGGAGCATACTGAGTCGAGTATTAAATGCTCCTGAGTATTCTGGTCGCGTGAGGGGTAAGGGATTTGGAGTCACTCCATCTTTATTTTATAAGTGTTCAAAGACAAAAAATCCTAGCAATAGAGAGGTGATGGAAACGTTGGAAGAATTGAGAGCTCAAGTTCGTGAACTGCAACAGGATAAAGAAAGATATATGTCGGAAAGGCGCGGTTCAGAATTTAAAGATACTAGTGACAAGGCCAGTATCAATTGTCAACAAAAAATTCCGGAGGTAATTATATTTATTAAATTAGTACATTTTTTTATATTGACATCATTGCACAATAACAATTTAGTATTATTTTTGCTTTGTTTAGGGCATTTCACCTTGTCAGTTATATTTATCGGCACCGACATATTGAATGGTTGGCAAGGGATGCGTTAGAGCGGGATTTTTGAAGGTTTCGATTGATATTGCTTTAGAGCGGGATGCGTTACTACCTATACTTGACGAAGTTTCAGATGCAACATTGGTGGGGGACGCAATAGGGTCGTATGTTGCATGGCCGTCAAACCTCATCGTCATAGATGACTCGTATGTTGAAAACCTTTTAGTTAAAAACCTTCTCCCACACCATTTTAGTTTTCACACAATTGCAAAAAATGTGATTCGCATCTTCGACAACCCGAAACCAAAAGACACAAACCGTCTCATGAGGATTAAAAATAACGTTGCGACTTAACAAATTCACTCTAGTCGACAATCGATCGATCAACAAACTCCATCCAAAAACTTTCACTTTCAACGGGATTACCGTTTTCCACAACAAATTTAGAGTTAGTAAAGAATTATGACTTAATGACATAACTTCGACATAGTTAAGGTACCTGCGATAGAACGAGTTAACGGAGTACGATTTGAATTCATTCCAAGGCCAAATGATAACATCATCTTCCTCCAAACTGGGTTGCACATCAGACTATAGCAGATGCAGATCTTTAAATTCCTGCTATAAACTATCAGAATCCAGAATTCTGCCAGAGAGAACATCCCACGTCCAAACATCACCTGTCCAAAAGCCAACCTCCTGGACTGTCATGTTTTTATCAGCAGAATATTCGAACAAATTTGGGAAAGACACCATCAAAGGAGCATTGCCTAACCAAACATGTTTCCAGAAAAGAATTAATTCTCCTCTTCCTAAAGAGAACCGAAGGTCATCCAAAAAATTGCCAATGTGATTATCATCTCTAAGAATGAGGATATCCCTCCACCAAACCGAATGCAGGGCGTTCCCGTTTGATCTCTCCTTCACCACTAAAGTCTTCTCTATAGCTCCGTATTTGACTCCAATGATCCCATCCCAAATAGCACTTTTTTCATTCAAAAAACACCACATCCACTTAACAACCAAAGCCTTGTTGAATATAAGGATATCACGGATGTTTAAACCACATTTCTCTCTCGAGCAGCAAACGGAACTCCACTTAACCTAAGCCAAAGAAGGCTTTTCTTACATGCCGGCCCAAAGAAAGTTCCTTTGGATTGCATCAAGCTCTTTAAGTACAGAAACAGGCACTACATAGAAAGAGAAAACATGAGTGCGCAAATTCGATAACACACTATTAAGTAATGTGACTCTTTCCCCGATCGACAACAAATTCCCTTTCCACGAAGACATTATAGGATATTAAAGTCACCAATCTATATGATAAAGAATTGGAACTAAATCATATAACATATACAATTACGGTCCGACCCTCAGTCCGACCCGGTCAGACCTTTAAACCTTAAACCCCAGCATATACCGGTTCAATATCCAGTCCAATTTTAATTACCTTGTTTCTAACTATAACACTTCATCTCCAGGAAGTTAAATTTAATGGTTAAGACTAACTTAGTTTTTTAATATTTTATTAACATGAGAGAGAGAGAAGTGAGATTTTTTTTTCATTTTATCTTTTATTTATCAATATGGTTCCTAAAGAGTTTTTCTTTCAATGAATTTCATGCATATTTTTAGTTACGAGATGAATCTTCATCTCTTTGATCTCGTGGTTGGTAACCCATTTTCTATTGCAAATGGTGAAGAATAAAATATTGAAAGACATGGGATAAAGAGTGAAATAACATTAAAATGCTCTACTAGCATCTTCGCATATTCAATAGACATTAAATATATTAAAGAAGTGTCCACTCTTTCTCCTCATTCTTGTCGAGCCCTCAGGTTCCCAGAATCATAAGGTGATTTATGTATTCATTTCTTCAACTTCATTTCATTGTTGTCATTTATTTATTTATTTATTTATTCATTCCATTTCATCAATGTTGATAAATATATATGTGATATTGTGAAAATTATAATTTCATTGATGAAAAATAATCTTACTTAAATAGGAAAGAAAAATAAACATAATATGCTTTGTGTTGTGAATTTCAATTGATCCAAACATATTAATAACTTTGATGTGTGGAGAAAACAATAATAAAAATCAAAATAAATGGTTAAAAAAACATCCAAGTAATAGGCCTTATAATAATATACAATTTTCTATCTATTGCAATATTTATCATTCCTTCTCAAGCTGATATGAAGGGAATGATATTTTTTATATATATTCCAGCCATAAATGCTGAGTATTTATAGATAAAAGTGATACTTAATTGTATAACTAATTCCTAATCTTAAGGAAACCCTTCTAGTGATTCCTAACATTAAGGCATGAATGATTCAAAACTATACCAAGTCATATGCACAGTAATAGGAATGGTTGGTTACACCTTATTTATAGGAACAACTTATGATTATCTATTATTATGCCCCCTCAAAATTGGGTCACCATCAATGACACAAATTTTGTCTATGAGAAATGAAAATCGGGTTCGATGCATAGGCTTTGTTAGAATATCTGCTGGTTGGTCCTTTGTAGAAATATGAGAGACTCGGATTTTTCCAAGTTGAACCATCTGTCGCACGAAATGATAATCTAGAGCAATGTGTTTCATTCGAGAGTGAAACACTGGATTGGAGCATAAGTAGGTTGTGTCAATATTGTCACAAAATAGAGTAGGTACGTGAATTGGTACTCCAAGTTCACTCAATATATTGAGCAGCCACATGATCTCAGTTGTAGTATTAGCAGCAGATCGGTATTCTGCTTCTGTGGAGGATCTTGCAACTGTTCTCTGTCTTTTTGATAACCATGAAACAGGATTTCTGATGACTCGATTTCGTATAGGCTATTTCGATTCATTTCGTGCATGTTTAGTCGTATTTTTATCGAGTTTTTATCGTATTTTGTATCATGTACTTATTTTTTCTTTACTTTGTGTTTTCAGGACCAGTATCAGCCTTATTGAGCAAAAGGACAAGAACTGTGGCAGAAGAATTGGAAAAAGAGCAGAACTGGAGTTTTCTGCCTCCCTCTAGCAGAATGGCGTTCGCCATTCCCTAAGGGGAACCAAATGGCATTCGCCATTGCCCCAAAATGGCCATATTTTCTTTTTAGCCAAATGGCGTTCGCCATTGGCATATGGCGTTCGCCATACATCGCGGGAGCAGTTTTCCAGAAGCAATTTGCACGCAATTTGAATTCAAAATCTTTCCAACTATTTTTGGAGCCAGTTTCTGTCTATTTATAGGACTTCCCAGCCCAACATTCATCATCCAATTTGCACCCTGCAGAAGCTCTGCCAAATTTTCTCCAGAACTACAAATTATTAGCCACAGTGATAATTGCTCACACTGAGTGATTATCACGACTTTTGTTATCTTTTCTTTTTACTCCGTTGCTGTACTTGGATCAAATTTCAGATTAATACAAGTTATTTCTGTTTATTTCATCGCATTTTTAGGTCATTACTTTATTGTTCCAATTATTGTTTTTTCTGCATTATATTTACTATTACTGCATAAACGTTTCAAAAACTTTTCTTAAAAACCTAAGAACAGAATTTTATAAAAGAAGAAACCCTAAGTAATATGTATGTTTTCAAATCCAGCAGTGTTAGTATTTCAATATTACGTTTAACCATGACTAACTAATTTTGCATGAGCCCGTAGTTTGAGGACCGTCGTCTCGACGGGACTCTGTAGGATAACCAACACTGTTGTATGATTGAAATTCTGGTTTTGTTGTCTAAGTTAACTTTAAGTAGACTAGTCGCGACGGCGAGAGGCTGCTTAACAGCATTTCGTCACGAGAGTGAGAAATGCACTAAGACGAGTCCAACAGAGCGAGAGTTTGAGGCACACGTCAGATAGTAGGCACAAAACACTGGATCCTAAACACAGCGAGAGCGCTTTAGGTATTCTTTTCGGTCTTGCCCGTTTTCAAAAAGCGCCTTTTAATTACCGAGCGAGCGAGAGCAAAATCTTGGGGTTATCTGGCGTGGCTCGATCAATAGCGCGAGAGTGTGAGATTAGGCCTTTAGATCGGTATTTCCTTCAGAACAACTTTGACATCCACTTCAGCCCCGGAACCTATAGAGTCCCTAAGAACCCCGAAAACCTTTTATTTGTTCTAAAACCTTTTATTTTAGTTATTTTTCTTTAACACTTTTATCCGTGACAACTTCCTGCTTTAGCCTTGCACCGCAATTTTAGGACACTGCCTTTTGACTATCAATCTCTGTGGGTTCGACAATCTTTCAAAACTACGCGATACCCTGTATGCTTGCAGTATCTATCCGAACAAACACGTAAAGTCGCGATCAAGTTTTTGGCGCCGTTACCGGGGATTGAATTAGTCTTGTTGTGTCTCTTTCGTTGCACAGTAACGACTAAGGCAATTTTTCTTTATTTTTAATTTGTCAATCGTATGCCCAGCACTCGCTCACAAAGCGAAGAGCCAGTGGAACCGATTGCCGAAATCGAGCGTTTTCTTTTGTTGAGGCGCCGAATCAACGATTACTGCTTAAGATATCTCCTTCCAGATCCTATCGTTCCTTATTCTGATTCCGAAACCGAAACCGAACCAGAAAAAAACATGGCCCAACACCCGCAAAACCGTCATCTCAAGGATTTCGCTGTCCCATCACAAGATGAACCGCATAGCAGCATTGCTGCCCCTGAAATCGAAAGACGCGATTTTGAGTTGAAGCCTTCGCTATTACAAGCCGTTCAGCAAAACCAATTTTCAGGAAGTCTTACGGACGATCCTAACTTACATTTATTTGTCTTCGTGCAATATGCTGACACTGTGAAAGCAAATGGTGTTAGCCAAGAAGCAATTAGACTCCGTCTTTTCCTATTTTCTTTAAGAGATAGAGCTAGAGCTTGGCTCCAGTCTCTGCCTGCGAATTCTGTTACTTCATGGGATGATCTAAAAAGAGTCTTTTTGACCCGCTACTTTCCTCCAAGTAAGACAGCTATGCTAAGGGCAAAAATTAACGGATTCAAACAAAAAGACAATGAATCTCTTTTTGACGTGTGGGAAAGATATAAAGACATGATGAGGCTTTGCCCACATCACGGACTCGAAAAATGGCTGATAATCCATACTTTCTATAATGGTCTGCTATACAACACGAAAATGAACCTAAGTGCTGCTGCTGGTGGCGCTTTAATGGATAAACCGTATGAGGAAGCCGTTGAACTCATAGAGAACATGGCTCAAAATCACTTCCAATGGGGGGAGAACGTGTTTCTACAGAGAAACCAACTTTGAAAGGCGGAATGTACGAAGTTAGTGCAATAGACCGCATACATGCTAAAATGGATGCATTAACTCAAAAAATAAAAAATTTGGCCGTAACACAGCCAGCCTCTGCCGTGGCTGCTGTGTCTCCTAACTGCGAAGTATGTGGTACCCCTGGACATACAAACTCCGAATGTCAAGTGTTAACCGGTGTTTCCACCGACCAAGTGAATTATACCCAAGGAAACCCATACTCAAATACTTATAATCCTGGTTGGAGAAGTCATCCGAACTTCTCTTACAAAAACAATAATGCTTTGCAACCACCAAGTTCGACACCTGCTGTACCACCTGGTTTTCATAAGGTAGGACCACCCGCTCCACAAGCACCTAGAAAGTCAAATCTGGAGATTATGATGGAAAATTTCATGAATGCCCAGATACAGCAGAATAAGGAATTTGCAAACCAAAACGCTCATGCAAGCGAATTGATGAGGCAAATGACTAGCAAACTTGATGCAATGGCTACGCATAACAAAATGTTAGAAACCCAGATTACTCAAGTAGCCCAACAACAACCAACAATACCAGCCCCGTCTGGAACTTTTCCTGGCCAACCTCAACCTAACCCAAAAGGGCAAGCAAATGTTGTAACTTTGCGAAGCGGAACCGAATATGATGGACCGGTTAACCCGAGACTTACAAAACTGGCCATGTATGAAAGTCCAAAGAAAGGAACTGAGAAGGAAGATGAACCAAAAACCAATGATGCGGATGATAAGAGTAATGAAGTCATGGAGAAGGAAACACCTTATGTGCCTCCACCTCCATATAAACCACCTATACCTTATCCGCAAAGATTAGCCAAAAACAAGAATGAAGGGCAATTTAAGAAATTCGTGGAACTTCTGAAACAGCTAAATGTTACTATACCATTCACGGAAGCCATAACCCAAATGCCTTTATATGCGAAATTCCTCAAGGAAATTCTATCTAACAAGAAAAAGCTCGAAGATAACGAAACGGTTATGCTCACTGCCGAGTGTAGCGCTATACTTCAAAATAACATGCCACCTAAGCTTAAAGATCCAGGGAGTTTCTCAGTACCCTGTGTAATAGGAAATACGCTATAGACAACGGTCTATGCGATTTAGGGGCCAGTGTTAGTTTGATGTCGTTATCTACGTGCAAGAGACTCGAATTAGGAGAATTGAGACCGACCAAAATGTCTCTGCAACTTGCAGACCGTTCTGTCAAATATCCTGTAGGTATGCTGGAGAACATCCCTGTTCGAATTGGTCAATTCTTCATTCCTACTGATTTTGTGATAATGGACATAAAGGAGGACTACAATGTCCCGATTATATTAGGAAGACCATTTTTAGCAACAGCCGGAGCTATAATTGATGTTAAGAAAGGAAAGATGACTTTTGAAGTAGGAGGAGAAAAAGTCGAATTCATTTTAGCTCAATTCTTGAAAGCCCCAGCTATTAATGACTCATGTTGTTTTCTAGATATCATTGACGAATGCGTAAAAGAAGTGGAAGTGAAATCACCTGAATTCACCGAATCTTCTCTATTCGAAAATGATAATTATAACGAACCATTCGTCGATGACTATTCGAAAGAATGTCTTGAATTAGCACCCGAACCATCGTCCGATGAACAAAAACCTGCTATAGAATTAAAATCACTACCCAAAAATCTAAGGTACGAATTCTTAGATACAAATCTTGAAAAACTAATCATAGTTAACGCTGACTTGGGACAGATAGAAATTGAGAAGTTACTCCATGTTCTAAGGAAGTATCCGACTGCACTGGGATATAATATTTCTGACCTCAAGGGGATAAGCCCATCCATTTGTATGCATCGCATTATGCTGGAAGATGATAGTAAGACTTCTAGGGAACATCAAAGAAGGATAAACCCTATCATAGGCGATGCAGTCATGAAAGAAGTACAAAAACTCTTAGAAGCTGGTATCATATATCCGATATCAGATAGCAGCTGGGTCAGTCCAGTACATACGGTACCTAAGAAAGGAGGAGTAACGGTTGTCAGTAATGAAAAAGGAGAATCTGTAGCAAAACGTATTCAAACTGGATGGAGGATGTGCATAGACTACCGAAAACTGAATAAAGCCACTCGAAAAGATCATTTTCCTTTGCCCTTTATAGACCAAATGCTTGAGCGACTGGCTAAACATTCGTATTTCTGCTATTTAGATGGATACTCAGGATTCTTTCAAATTCCTATTCATCCCAACGATCAAGAAAAGACTACATTCACTTGTCCTTATGGAACGTTTGCATATAGACGGATGCCGTTTGGACTATGCAATGCCCCTGCAACATTTCAAAGATGTATGATGGTCGTATTTGCCGACTTTATAGATAATATAATGGAGGTGTTTATGGACGATTTCTCTGTTTGTGGGCAAAGTTTCGAGGGATGTTTATCGAACTTAGAATTGGTTCTCGAGAGATGCGTCAGAGTCAATCTAGTGCTGAATTGGGGAAAATGCCATTTCATGGTTCGAGAAGGGATTGTGTTAGGACATGTTGTATCCGAAAGAGGGATTGAAGTAGACAAAGCCAAAATAGAAATAATAGAAAACCTTCAGCCTCCGAAAACTATTAGAGAAATCCGCAGTTTTCTTGGACAAGCCGGTTTCTACCGACGATTCATTAAAGACTTTTCTAAGATCACTAAACCACTGACTGGATTGCTAATGAAAGATGCTGAATTTATATTTGATGAAGATTGTTTGAAAGCCTTTGAGCTACTCAAGAATGCCTTAATTACCGCACCTGTTATGCAGCCACCAGATTGAAATGAACCATTCGAAATAATGTGCGATGCTAGTGATTTTGCCATTGGCGTTGTCTTAGGTCAAAGAAAGGACAAAAAGCTTCATGCTATCTACTATGCAAGTAGGACCTTGGACAGTGCACAACTGAACTATGCAACCACAAAAAAAGAACTTCTAGCTGTTGTTTTCGCATTAGATAAATTTTGTTCCTATTTGGTAGGAGAAAAAATAGTTGTCTACACCGATCACGCTGCAATTAGATACTTATTGAATAAGAAGGATGCTAAGCCTAGACTTTTGAGATGGATCCTGCTTCTACAAGAGTTCGATTTGGAAATAAAGGATAAAAAAGGAGCCGAAAATGTAGTGGCAGATCACCTGTCTAGGATAGAACATCAAGAACCGAAACCAGTTCCCATCAATGATGATTCCCCGTATGATAGACTTATAGCCCATATGGAAGATGAAAGTGAGAACCAAGAAGACCCTTTGGAGTTTCAAGAACCCAACGAAGTTTCATGTAGTGTAGAAGCCTCACTGCCTTGGTACGCTGATATTGTCAACTACCTAGCAGCAGGAGCGCTTCCACCTGATTTAACCTACCAGTAAAAGAATAAATTCTTTCACGATCTAAAAAATTACTATTGGGATGAGCCCTTACTTTTTAGAAGAGGCGCCGATGGAATATTCCGCCGATGTGTCCCTGAATCTGAAATAGAAGATGTCATATCTCATTGTCACGCTGCACCGTACGGAGGGCATGCGAGCACCTCTAAGACTTGCGCAAGAATTCTGCAATCAGGGCTATTTTGGCCTAACCTTTGGAAGGACATCCATATCGCTGTCTTAAACTGCGACCGGTGCCAACGCACAGGTAACATTTCTAGACGCGATGAGATGCCGCAAAAGGGTATTCTAGAAGTGGAAGTTTTTGACGTGTGGGGTATTGACTTCATGGGCCCTTTTCCCTCCTCCTGTGGAAACAAGTATATACTCGTCGCAGTAGATTATGTATCAAAATGGATCGAGGCGATAGCTTCTCCCACCAATGACACACGAGTAGTTATTAGATTATTTAAAAACACTATTTTTCCTAGATTTGGAGTACCGAGAGTTGTTATAAGTGATGAAGGATCTCATTTTATTTCAAACATATTTGAAAAATTATTGCTCAAGTATGGGGTCCGACATCAAATAGCGACACCTTACCATCCTCAAACCAGCGGACAAGTCGAAGTTTCCAATAGAGAAATTAAACAGATACTTGAGAAAACTGTTGCAACATCTAGGAAAGATTGGTCGATTAAACTTCACGAGGCTCTTTGGGCATATAGAACTGCTTACGAAACTCCTATAGGAACCGCCCCGTTTAAACTGGTTTATGGAAAGTCGTGTCATCTTCCCGTAGAACTTGAGCATAAGGCGTATTGGGCCATAAGGACCCTAAACACCAATTACATGGCAGCTGGCGAGAAAAGGATTCTACACATCCATGAACTTGAAGAACTGAGACTTGATGCCTATGAAAATGCCCGCATCTACAAAGAAAGAACCAAAAAGTGGCATGACAAAATAATAGCAAGAAAAGAGTTTAGAGAGGGGGACACAGTTCTTATTTTCAACTCTCGACTTAAACTTTTCCCAGGAAAGTTACGTTCTAGATGGTCTGGACCATTCAAAGTTACTAAGATTCTAAACAGCGGTGCAGTCGAAATCGAAGGAAATTCATGTGAACCATTCATAGTAAATGGGCAAAGACTTAAGCATTACCATTCGACGGAAAACAAAGAATTCTACTCTAGTTGCAAGTTGGAAGAGCTTCCCGCTCCTCCAAACGACTGAAATTCTTCCCTATTTCTAATGTCGAGCTTCCGACATTAAACAGAGCGCTCAGTGAGAGCTTAAATCACAAATCTTAGTAGTAGTATTCATTTTTGTTTGCTCATGCATAGTTGTTATTACTTTAGTTCATGATTGCATTTCATTATTAGTATTGTTATTATTAGTATTAGCATGTTAATTAATATCTTCATGAATTGTGTTTTCGTTACTGTATTACCATGCCATTTGTATTATGTTTGTTGTGACTATTATTATCACTAAGCCCTGCATGTAGTATATTTTCCCTAACAATATATTATTTTCTTTCTTGATTTTTCAGGTTCGCAGTCCTTAGGATAGATCCATCATGCAAACTTTTGAAAACCACATCGTTGTGTTCAGAAATGACCTTCAGAGGAGTCGCTTTGAGGCTCTTTCTCAAAGAGACTTTGCTCTGTCGATTTATCCTGATGACTCAGCTATGGTTACCCTTGGCATTAGGGACAGTGTTGTTTACTTCTTTAACCAGCTTGGTTGGACCAATTTTGCTTTAACAAAAAAATTTCAGCACCTACCATAACCTGACCTTGGAGTTCCTAAGTTCCCTATACTATGAACCAACTCGAGGGTATGGATTTGGCCATGGATTGGCTACCTACCGTTTGTTTGGAAATAAATACCGCTTCACTCACCATGAGATGGCTGAATTGTTGGGTTTTCCCAATGATCCTGATACTGTCACTAAAACCCCTGAAGATGCTTTTACTGGTTATGACCTTGAACAATTTTGGGGTACTATCACAAGTAACTACCATCCTGACCTAAATACCATGTCCTCTGAGAGTATTCACAATCCTGGAATTAGGTATTTCCATAAGATCCTTGCTCACACTCTTTTCGGGAAGGAAGAGAATGTTTATGTTGTATCCCGAGATGAGCTTTATATCATGCTTTGTGCCTCACAAGGAAGGCCGGTCAATGCTGCCCCGTTTATGTTAGCTACTTTTCTAAAGCTGGCTCGTGACTCATTTCACCCCATTATCATTGGAGGGTTAGTGACCATGATCGCTGATGCCATTGGCTTGCGCTACCATCTGAACCATTCTGTTATTTTCGGTAGTATTCGCCCGATGGATATCAACTTCTATTTTAACCGTGGAATCATAGCCAATTTAGGACCGGTGGAATTTGAGTTACTAATTGATAATGTTGTTGTCCATGCCTTCACCTTGCCAAATCATGAGAGAACAAGTGTGCACAACAAGGATAACTGGTTGTATGACTTGGATGTGTTGAACAAAACATTTACTCCCCCAGATTCACCTCAGCCTGATAAACATATGGATACCACTGTACCTCAGGAAGCCACAAATAGTTCTACCACTGCTGGACCTGACACTTACCATACCACAATAGCTATTCCCGAAGCCATTTACGCACTGCAAGTTGGAGTAGATGATCTCCGTACTGATTTGTCCTCACTTCGAGTAGATCACATTCAGTTTGTGGATGTCATGAAAGAGCAATTTCATCACCTTTACTAGATCGTGTTCTCACTCCGCAATGTCATCGACTCTTTAATCGGACGACTTCGCGGATGATTCTAGTTTTGTTAACCTTTTTCCCTGTTTTTCTTAGGATAGTTTGCATTTTCCTTGTACTGTTTTTCCCTTTCCCGTACTGTAAGTTCATCCTTTTTCAATTAGTATTGCATTTTTTTCAGTTCATTTCAATTCTCAGTTTAATAATAAAATTATAAAAAAAAATCACTATCGCAGGCAAATGGAGTTCGCCATTGCCTAATGGCGTTCGCCATTTCACTGCAGAAGGCGCGCGTCTTTTGGATAGACCGCCCTTTGAATTCTTTTCACCACCTTTTCTTTTCCCACTCGTTTTCATTAATTCTCTAACCACTCATATTCCATTTCCCTCTCTATTTAAACCCCGTATCACCATCCATTCACTCATCATAAAAAAAAAACCCATTTCCTATCCTAACCCATTTCTCAAAGTATCTTTCTTTTCTCTCTAACCAAAAATGGCAGCAAACCAAGAGCTTGACTACATGGGTATTGTGTTCCCGGAGGGAGAAAACGGAAACAACATGCGTGAGGATTTCCAACGCATATCTAATAGAGAAGTCGAAGCTACGAGGTATCCCGACTCGGAAGCTCTTCGTACTTTAGGTCTCATGCAAAGCGTCGCTTGGATGCTGAGGAACTTAGGTATGACTCGTTTCTGTACTCTTAGTAAAACAATTTCTATTAGAGCTACCTATGAGTTCCTTAGTTCTCTTCGCTATGTGCATGACACCACTCGCACCTCCGGAACCTTACACTTTAGGTTGCTCAACCGAGACTTTTCACTGACCTTCGAGAGAATTCGAGAGATTTTTGATTTCCCTGCTCCTATTGCGGGAGCCGTAACCATTGCACCCCTGGAAAGTGAGTGGCAAGGCAGTGCCTTTGAGTTTTGGAAAAATATAACGGGTAACACCACTGACACATGGGAAGGCCTTAAGGCCACCTCTATTCAAAACCCCGCCATTCGTGTTCTTCACCGTATCCTTGCCTCTACCATCTTTGGTCGAAAGAACACAGGAAATGTGAATTCAAAATATCTATACTTCCTTCACTGTGCTCTAAACCAAACCCCTGTAGACCCCGTGCCTTTCTTCCTTGCCCACCTAGTGAGTGTCTCTAACAGAGTCGGAGGAGCCATCTGTATCGGCAACATGATTACCACCATTGCTGAGGCTCTTAATCTTGATATTATCTTGGATGCAGATGAGTGTTTTGGTAGTATTTTCGCCGACCTAGATTTCTGGAAGAGCACGCGTCTTGTCAAAGGTTTACCTGATGGCAGGTACCGCATCTTGATTCGTGACCGTGAGCACCGTAGTTTTTCTCTTCCAGCCCCCAATCGTATTGATGTGCGCTACCGCACTAATTGGTTGCTTGTTTCTGAACAAGAGGATGGGGTTGCTGCTCAAACTCGTGTTTCTGACACACCCGGTCCTAGTACCGCACCTCACACTGCACCTTTATCTGATGATTTTACAGGTATGCGAGGATCGCTTGATGAGATTTTGTCCGAGCTCCGGCAGCAGAGAGAGCGAGATGAGCAGCGTAGAGAGGAGTACTACGAGTTTCAAAACAGGAAAGTGGAATTCATGAACCGGACCGAGCTTAGCCTTCGAGATCTTACTTCCGAGGTACTAGGTCTGCGCAGAGATGTGCGTAGCGTGCAAGCCCATTATCCACACGAGAACCCAGATGTCAGAGATGATTCCCATCAGCGCCGAGGCCGTGCCCGCCGCCACTGATTTTCATTCCAGGTTTTATCGCTCCCTTCTTTTCACCTTAAATTGAAACATTGAGGACAATGTTCGATTTAAGTGTGGGGGAGGAGTCATTTATCGCTTTTCATTTATTGCTTTATGAAATTCTGGTATCAGACGTGTGATGTTAAGGTGCGATGTCACAACAACACACTCTGCACAATGGACAAATAAAAACAACAGAATAACACGCCAAATTGTTCACCCAGTTCGGTCTAACTACCTACGTCTGGGGGCTACCAAGCCAGGGATGAAATTCACTACTTGTAGAATTCATTTACAGACTCAACAACCCAGTTGACAATCTCCTAAACTTAATTCCTACTAGTGACTTTCTACCTAATAAACCACTTAGATATGAGAACACTACTCAATCCCTAAAACACTACTCAAGGAACAACCTCTTTGAGCAACCTTGATCTTACTTCACAGCTTTGATCAAGTAACAACTCTCTATTGCTTCACAGCTTCTAAGAGAGGACAGAATACGACTCAGCAATTCACCCTAGAATTCTGGATACAAGACTCGTACAAAATACTCAAGACACTCAACCTATGCTCTTGATTCTTTCTCTGTATCTCTGTCCCTTTTTCCTTTGGTCTTGTGCGCTTTATATAGCTCCTTGAATTGGTCTTGGACTTGCTACAAAATCTCGCCCGATTTGTTATTTAAAACTGAATATTTAAAACAGATTTTCTCCTAAAATCTTTTTAAATCTTCAACCTTTTAAATCTCCTACAAATCTGCACCAGATCTCCTTTGCAGCAGAAAATATCTATACCAAGATATTCGCATCCAATGAGACAGCTTGCTCTCCACAATTCTAGCTAACACGCGAACCCTAACAACATCACAACCTGATGTTATTAATTCTGCAGATCTAATGTCACAACATCACCATGTGACATCAGACATCCAACTTCAGCAATTTAACTACTTAACACAGCCCAGTGTTAAGACTCAATGTTACAACATCAGCACCTTAACATCAACATTGAACATACTTTGTTTTACCAAAATTCCAGCCAATCCAAGAACTAACACTTTATGTTATTTCCCATTTTCCTAGTTTAGTTTGTTTCTTTTGTATCGTTATTGAGTCATATGCACGTTTGAGTCGTTATTTACCTTATGTTTTCGTATAGTCTATAATTCTTCAATTTGGGAATCCTTCAATTCGCCGATGATACTATCTTGATTGGTAAAAGTTCTTGGAATAAGATTTGCACTTTTAAAGCTATTCTTTGGGGTTTTGAACTTGCTTCCTGGTTGCATGTTAACTTGAACAAGAGTAGGCTTCTTGGGGTTAATTTGGAAGCGGATTTCATTCAAGCAGCATCCTCTTTTCTGAATTGAGAGATTGGGTCTTCGTGTTTCAATTTTCTAGGCATTCCGGTGGGAATTAATCCTAGGAGAAGAAAAGTGTGGAAACCCATTGTGTCGAAGCTTAGAATAAGACTTGGAGGTTGGCATAATAGGTATCTTTCAATTGGAAGGAGGGTTGTCCTTTTGAACTCTATTTTGGCAAGTTTTCCTATTTTCTTCTTCTCTTTTTATAAGGCACCTAAGACAATTATCAAAGAGATCATCATGCTTCAAAGATCCTTTCTTTGGGGTGGTGATGAAGTGAATAGAAAAACGAATTGGATTAGTTGGAATAAGGTTTTCCTTTCAAGGAAAAAAGGGGCTTGGGGTGAAACATTGTGGAAAGTTTAATCCCGCTCTCCTGTGCAAATGGAAGTGGAGAATTTTGAAAAAAGAGTACAAAGAGAATTCTTTATGAACTAACTTTCTTTCTTGCAAGTACGGTGACAATAAAAGAGAAATGCTTGGCGAGTCGTCTTTTCATTCAAGGAGCAAAGTTTCTCTGTGGTGGCGGGATCTTTGTTCACTTGGCTGTGATGATTTGGTTCCCTTGGGCAATTGGTTTACTTCTTCTATTTCGTGCAAGCTCGGATCGGGGTCTTTTCAGAAATTTTGGAGAGACCGTTGGTTGGAAACTTCTCCTCTTTATTCTCTATTTCCAGATCTTTTTCTTCCATCAGATTCCAATTATTCGAAGGTGGAGAACATGGTATATTGGCAGGGGGACGTATGGCATTGGTCGGTGAGGCTGTTGCGCGATTGGGACGGCCAAGCAGACAACGCTCAGCTACTGGATCTGCAGCGTCTACTACTGCTAGTGGAGTCGGACCACACTATCTCGAACAGTTTTTGTCGTGGCGGCGTCCAAGTAGTTTTTCTGTTCACAATGCTTATGAGACTATTTCGGTGGGTGATCCGTATAAGACGACGTTGGATGATGCACTTACGACGGAATTGTCCCGTTTATGGAGATTGTTGTGGAATAGGCTTCCTACGAAGAGGGAATTAGCGAATCGTGGTATTCTATCAGGGCCTCATTCTTTGTTTTGTCCTTTATGTTTTGTTTGTGAGGAAGACTTGGATCATTTATTCTTTGGTTGTATAACTTTTAAGTTGTGGTGGAGCTTGGTTTGCAATTAGCTTCGATTGGATGATATTCCTTTAGATTGTTCTATTCTTTTTTATCGTATTACATTAATAGACACCGCTTGTAAGTCGCATTTTATTTGGATTTGGGGTGGTTCTTTGGTTTGGTTATTTGTTGGGTGATTTGGAAATTTAGGAACAATATTCTTTTTAATGATCTTGTTTTGTCTAAATTTGATGGAGTGGGTGCCATTAAGGAGCTTTCGAGGGAATGGTTTAGTGTGTTTTATAGATCTTGAAATATTGTTCCGTGGGAAGTTTGGAGTTGTGACCCGAGGATGTTTTTTTAGGTGATTATGGGCCGCTGTTCGGTCGGTATTTCCTTGGGTCTTGTCCTTCTTGCTTTTGCTCCTTTGTATATGTGGGTTAAGCATCCCTAGTGCTTTATTCATAATACATTTTCTTATAAATAAAAATCCATTACCTCAACCATGGCTCTTACAATAATTTATGTTTATTTTATGTTAGGTATGAATCACCATCTTGGTAATTACTTGCAGCAAACTGAATATAGGTTGAATGAATATATAGAAAAAAAGCATTACAGTCGAGCTAATACAAAAAAAAAATTATTAAACATTGTACTCATAGGCTTTGTAACACCCATATAATACATGTCTAGAATATACATATTACACATGTCGCAAATTTGGTATTGAAATACATAAGTTCCTAGTGACACGTTGTACATATTACATGCCCAAAATAAAGCAACTAACAGTGGCACAATATATATAAAAACCCAAAATAAGACTAAGAACTAGATCATTATGGAATGATCTCAAAATAACCGTATACACAGTGGAAAGCCATCCAAAATGTCAAATAAGTAAGGACATCATGCTAATTTGTCCTTACCCTTCGCTGAAATAGATCCACCTGAAAAATAATCAACAACATGGAGTGAGATAATAACCCTAGTATCTTATGGGTTCTCTCTGCTCTACAAGGTTCTAAACATCTTACCAGCTTATGTCACAAAGGCGGGAAAAGACTTGCGTTCTCAATCTTTGCACTATATGGACACATGTTTCTTGAGTTCATCAACTCAAATCATCACTAATCAGAAACTATACCAAATCAGCTTTCCTCGGTCGATCCTACATCTAGGATTCTCGACACGAGCCATGGATCCTTGTATCTCATACTTTAACATATTGATGGACTTCAGATTCTAAGGGACTCCTCAACCTTAAGAATCGTCACTTCCTATGGGACTTCAAACCCATTTCAAGTCTTTACCCGTATGGGACTCTAACCCACTTAGGGATCCATCGCTTATGGGACTTTAACGCAGGTCAAATAAGTATGGTCGTGTATTTCTCAAATATTACTCTATATAAGTATCATAACTTGAGACAATACAATCAAGGGTTGTTTCCGACTATGTGATTAAACAGGGGACATTGTGGTTGTATTCAACAACCATAAGGTGATCACATCATCTAAGTATTCATAACAACATCACATGTTCCATATAATGGCTCACCTCTCAACTAGGCAACTACTTTCCAATGACACACACCTAGGCATCATTTGCACAAGCATTTCCATCTATGTCATTCATCATGTCCTAATTGTCTTGCTAATTCATTCCATTAATTGACATGAATGGTTTCCTAATCAGTTCTAATAGTTTTTCAATGTTAACAATGAATCACAAGCAACCATTTACATATAAGAACGTGCATATAACCCGTAATAATTAGTATAAGGTAACTCATAACATAGCTAAGCGTGCATGTGAAACAATCCAAAAAACTAACAAAACAATCTCCCTAAGTTCTACAATGGTCGCCCTGCAAGTAGCCAACGAGGCTGGCTCGCTTTTGGTTCGCCCAACGAATTTCAGGCGAGGTGCTAACAGAACCAAAACTGCATCATGGTTGCCCAGGGAGCTATCAGGGAGCTTGTTCGCCTTCTATTCTCCAAGTCTCGCCCGATAATGCTATCAGAAAATAGGTCGCCACGATCTCGCCTAAGTTTGCCTGGCGACCACGTCGAATTTTGCAGAACACCAGCTGAAATAAGACAGCCATGAGGATTTTCCACCCACCCCTAATAAGTTTCAACCACAACACAATATCAACACATAATCCATCAATTCATCACAAACAACATGAATAAAAACACATTCATAAGATCTTCATGGTATTGGGAGAATCACATGCCAAGAATTCAATTTCTATCTCAAAACCTAAAACCTCTAATTTCTGCACTTATGGTTTCTACCTAGAACCCACCTTGCAATTGATGAAGAAATTATTGGATGAGGAAGATGAGATGATGTTGATGATGGATGATGAATGCTTCCAATTTTCTTCTTCTCCTTCTAGGTTTCCTTCTTCTCTTTCTATTTCTCCTCTTATGTCTCCCACTTTGTTGGAAAAGAAAAAGAAGGAAAAATGATACATTAAAGTATCATGTGTGCTAGTTAGCAACATAAATATTAATTGGTACAATGCTTAATATTTGTTCTTCTAGAGCAACTGACTCATATTTAATGTTATCAAAATGTCTCTATTGTATCAATTAATAAAATGCCAGTCTTGATTAATATAAATTAAGTCAATCTTAGCTCACTAGTTACTCTAATTATTTCAACTGATAACTTTCAGAGCACATAGAAACTCAGTTGATCTCAACTTATATTATTTAGAGTATTTTAGGAAATACAGGTTATTACATCCTCCCCCCCCCCCCCTAAATAAAAATTTGTCCTCGAATTTAAAGATTACCTGAAAAAGGTGAGGGTAAGCTTCCCGCATCTCCGACTCAAGTTCCTAAGTAGGATCACCTGAATGTGATATGTCCCAATGAACCTTAACAAGGGGAATCTCCTTGTTTCTCAATACTTTAGTTTCTCTTCCTAATACACGACTTGGTTGAGGTTCAAAAGTTAGGTCCGCTTCTAATTCCACTGAATCAGGAAGAATTGGCTGAAGAGGATCAAGAATGGACTTTCGGAGTTGAGACTCGTGAAAAACATCATACATCTCAGATAGAGAAGGTTGTAAGGCTAATCTGTAAGCTACTTCAGCAATCCTTTCTATAATCTGATATGGTCCCACATATCTCGGACTTAACTTCCGCGACTTAAACGATTCTTTCAATCTTAACCTCGGGGTAACCTTCAAAAACACATGATCACCTTACTCAAATTCCAACGGTCTCCTTCAGTTATCTGCGTAACTCTTTTGACGGTCTTGTGCCTTCTTTACCTTATCACAAATCATTCTTATCTTCTCCGTAGTTTCTTGAGCAACATGCGGTCCTAAAATCCGTTCTTCACCAACTTCAATCCAACACAAAAGTGTTCTACATTTCCTTCCCTACAAAGCTTCATAAGGAGTTATTCTGATACTTGCGTGGTAACTATTGTTATATGCAAAATCAATCAATGGTAAGAGCTCATTCCAATTTCCTCCACTTTCAAGCACACAAACCCTTAACATAACTTTCAACGTCTGAATCGTCCTTTCCGTCTGACCGTTTTTCTGAGGATGATTCGACGTACTTAAACACAACTTAGATCCCAAGGTTTGCTGAAAAGCTCTCCAGAATCTTGAAGTAAACTTTAGATTTCTATCAGACACAATACTAGAGGGGATACCATGTAGTCTCACAATTTCTGCAATGAACAGCCGTGCAAGATTACTTGCCTTGTAAGTAGATTTCACAACTAAGAAATGTGTGTACTTTGTTAACTGATCCACAATCACCCATATAGAATCATAACCACCTTGCGTACGAGGTAACCCAACTAAATTATCCATCGAAATGCTATCCCATTTCCACACCGAAATTTCTAAGGGTTGTAACAAACCACCTGGTCTCTGATGTTCGATCTTTACCTGTTGGTACATTACACATTCAAACACGTTCTCCACAATATCCCTTTTCATCCCAGACCACTAATAATCATTTTCAAGTCTTGATACATCTTTGAGGAACCGGGATTGTCACACCCTAATTTTACCCAAGCTTTTATCCTATAGTGGAGGTTTTTGTTACACCATCATCACATAATGGCTCCCTCATTTCAAGTATTCAATTTAATGTCTTGTTGCTTTTGGAGGACGGGTTGACTTTAGTTTAGCTTGTGCATATTTCAATTGGGGTTTAACATAGTGTAAGTTTTTGTGATGTGAGTTCACTTATGGTCATCCACTATTTTTGATGCATTGTTTCAATAGGTCTTGAATGCAATTTAATTCTGGTATAAGTTAAAAGATGGAAGTCTACTTGAAAGAAAACTATTGATGTTTTTCTTTTATTCTTGTTAAAGATACTTTTGGGAGTTTAAAGTCATGATTTTGGGACACTAAGCATTTGCCCACTAGTTGATCAAAACATTTTTTGTTACCCTAAGTTTGAGTCACCATTTCATTTCTAACAAGTTCATGTTGCAAAGACCAAGTTGGAATTGGCATTTGAATTGAAATACACATTCAAATACAATCACAAATATCATTTTGTCCAAGCTTTTGGAAGTCTCCACACAAAATAATGAAAGGAACGCATTTGAGTTTGTAACTTAAGTCATTTCATCAAGTTACTAACAAGAAGAGTTTCAAATGGACAATTGCAACTTTTGGATTCAAAATTGCATCAAGTTTCTAGACTACAAAAGGGCTCAAAGTTAATACAAGATTCAACCATTATATTCAAAGTGACACGAAGTTCTTAGCCTGTACAAAATTCCAAATGGATGCAAGGGGATTTAAAATCACATGAATTTCTTAAGCTACAAGTCCCCATTCAATTTAAGTCTGGCTTACAAGTTACAAACATCATTGCCAATTCATTCCACACCTCAAGTAGGACTTTGAATCATCACAAAATGTGCTACAAATTATTCAAGACAAGAATGTTGCAAATTATTGATTTCTAAGCTCATTTTTATCACAAACCAAGGGAGGACCAAGGGACCCTCCCTTGCACCAAGTCTCCCTCCATCTTCAATTACTTCATGCTAATATGCCTTGATTTTGGTCCATTTCCTTCACAATTGTTGCTTCATGTGGCAGCTACATATCCAAACCCACCTAGCATAAATGTAATAAATACTTCCTCCGATCACTTTTATAAGAAAAAATACTTTAAATTTTAATCACTATTATAAATAAAAGTCAATAACTTTATTATTATATCTTTAATTTAATTTAAAAGTATTTAATATTGTTAATTGATTTATAAAATATAACTAAAAATATTATAATAAATTTTATTTTGATTGTACATAAATTAAAAAAATTAATTACCCTTATAATTTTCTTAAGGCTAATGCTAACTTGTGCCCTTGGGGCACAAGTTAAGAGATAAATATAGTAAAAAAATCTTGGAAATTGTGTTGTGAATTTAATATAATTTTATAATTAATGATTTTATTGTTCTTTTTCATAAAAAAATTTTATTTATGGATTTTTTAACATGTGCCCCAAAGGCACAAGTTAGCATTACCGTTTTCTTAATTAATATGAAAGTAGTTATTTTTGCTTATAATACTAATTGGAACGAGTATGCAGTATTTAAGACTTGAGGCATTGAAGAAGAACTAATGAACATAAAAAATAGGCGGTGTCAAGAAGTCACGGTCATCAAATAAATAGCCTGACAAAAATTGAATGAACCATTGAAAGGTGTATAAATCTGTGTTAAGATTGAAAGGTAATGGCAGTCAAGCTGTCACACGCCTCACTCACCACTCATACACGGTTCACACCAAATTCCCAAGAGAATAGGAGAATTTTCCACCTCACTTCCACCCCACCACTACTTTACACAATTTTCTCAACTGACTCAGTCCTTTTCACCCTAACTGATCCATGATTCTCGCACTCTTAAACCAAGTCTTATTCTAAGAATTTCTCCAACTATCTCACAGGAAAATCAGTAACGTCTTTCCAAGGCAAACACCGCTTCCCTCAAAATTTCTCTAACAGACACGCAAGAGAACCGAATTTTGCAGTATAAAAAGTCATTCCCCATAACCTCAAGAATTACCTGTCAATCCCTCAACAATACAAACCACTTCACAATAGTTAGACATTGAAAACAGCACACAAAACAACAATAACACGCTACAACAATTCGAATCCAAGAAATTTGAAAGAGAAGGAGGAGCAGCAGAAAAGTGCGAGAGACGTGATGCTTACCTTTTGCGCTCACAGTTGTTGAGTCCGCCGCACCGGAAATTGATCTGCTCTGGTTGGTATTTCTTCTTTATGTTTATTTTTCTTTCCGTTTTTGTGCATCCGTGTTGTTATTGCTGCTGTAAACATGTTATATTTTGTATTCAAAGGATTTGCTTGCGTATCGGCCGCTTTCGGTATGTTAGGATTCAGAGTTTAGTAATTCTGTTCCGCACGATTTAGCTTCGATTTCGAGTTTTCATGGAACTCTGGTATATTTTAGGATTAGCTACCTTTACTATTAGATACCTTTGGTATATTAGTATATTTTAGAAGATAAATATATTATTAAAATAATAGTGAAGGAAAGTTAAGACATACTCCCTCCGTCTCATAAAAAATATCTCATTTGCACTTTTTCTTTGTCTTAAAATAATTGTCCATTTACATTATCAATGTTGTAATTATTATTATTTTTCCACTACTATACCCTTATTCATTAAATTTCACTTTATTCAACTATTTTATCAACTATATTTGCATTGCTCAAATAAGACATTTTTTATAAGACGGAGGGAGTATATGAAAGGCAGTTAATCCCTTCTCAAAAAAGAGAGAGTGGACTAAGATCAAGAGAGAAGTTAAGACATATTTTAGGATTCACGTTTGGTTTGAATGCTTTGCTTCAATAACCTTAATCACTCTTTATTTCATATTTTTTATCATTAAAAGCAAAAGAATAACAAATGTCGGGATTGTTTCTCTTTTCAAATCTCACGTGATGCTTGTTTGTTTTTTTTTTAATACTTTTTTTCTTATTCTTATTATTTATTTTTAATTTAATGTTACTAGTAATAGATTTAATTAGTAATAGACCATATTAGTTATAATTTTAGAAAAACTTCAATAAACATCCATTTGTGATAATCAAGGATTTAGATTAGTTCTTGATTTTTTTTAGGATAATTTTGATTGTTAAATTTTAACTTTTTTTTAATATGTTTTTTTTAATTTTTAAATTTTAATATGTAGTGTTAGAATTTATCTTTTGGACTTTAGAATTAGGTTCTAAAATAGAAAAAATAATAAAAGAATTCTATTTTTAAAATTTTAGATTTTTTGAATTAGAATTTAATTTGATAATTTTAGAACATCACCCATTTTTTTAAAATCATTAGAATATTAGGATCTCCTTAGAATTTAAATTTAGAAAGGTGTTAGAATTGAGATTAATTTTTTTTAAACTAAGAATAAAAACTGAATTTAAAATTAGATGTTTTAGAATAATAATAATCAAAATCACTTCAAATTAATTTAAAAATTTTCAAATCAATTCCAAATCAAAATTGAATCAAGCACTTGATCTAACAACAAGCGTTTTTCTATGCTTAATAGGGCTAGTAATTAGTCGAGTCGAGTTGAACTCGACTTAACTCAGTTCGACTCGTTAAGAATTAGCCGAGTTCGAGTTCGAGTTCGAGTTCATCACAAACTTTTTTTTCAGCTCAAACTTGACTCGTTAAGAATTGGCCGAGTTCGAGTTCGAGTTCATCACAAACTTTTTTTTCAGCTCAAACTCGACTTGTTAGAAGTTCACGAATACCTCGGTTCAACTCGTTAGGTTTATCTTGTTAGGTTCAACTCGCTTATTTCACAGACTTAAAAGTAATTTTTTAAAGTCTATTTTTTTTTATATATATATTTGACATTTTAAATTAATATTTTTTAAATAAAAAATATATAAATAAAATAAAAGTTATAAGATTAGAATTTATACGATGTTAATTTTATTTGTATAATTATTTGTAGAAATATTTTACTCACTTGAGAATATAAATTATTAATTTAAACCGTTAAATTAAAAGAAAATATGCGACTAAGATTTAGAACAAATCTTTAAACCTACTCTTAAAGACAATATAATCTATCTCATATATAATCGAATTGACTCATGAACCTAACGAGTCGAACTATGTATAGTTCAAGGTCAAATCATTTAGTTAACGAACTTAGTTTTTAGCTCATATTCAGTTCATTTGGTTCATGAACCTAGTTCAGCGATTTAATTTTCGAATCAAATTCGAACTATTTTCGAGTTGGTTTGGTTCATTGCCAGCCCTAACACTTAATCAAATCTTTTCATTGATCTAACGACAAGTCATCCAATTTCAAAATTATTTTCATAATAAGCTGGCATAAAAAAGAAGGTGGTTGAGTTTAGACCTCTTCCTTTTCCAATACTCGAATATTACTGTAGAGCTAACTATTTGAGTATTTATCTTCCTAATAAAACACAATAAGATAACCGAATCTTGATTCGTCACACATTTTTTTAATAACTTTTTTTGGATGAAAAAGGTGATTAGGTATAGACCTCTTCCCTTCCCGAGTGTTTGAGTACCGTTGTAGAGTGTTCCCTATTTGAATGCCTATCTCCACTTAAAAACAAACTTAACTCATCAAACTTCTTGTTTTCGCCCTTGAGTGACCCTGAAAACCATTTTCAGAAATGAGTGTGTTTTAGTCATTTCGATGCGAAAGAAACAAAGTTTTAAACGCTCGAAATGTCTAATGCATCACCCTCTAAAAGCAATCAACCAATACATAGTTTTTTTACCATGAACTACAAAGCTCTGATTTTCTCATGGCACCATGAGAATATGTAGGCACATGATTCTGGAATATTGGCGAGCACTCTAATAAAATACATAGGTTTAGTCCCTTTCTTTTTTTTTCTCGCATCTCACATAATAAATAGAAGATAGCAAATGATTTAAGCTAAAACTTATTCGCATGACTAACTAAATGGGCCCCGTTGATTACAATGGATGTGAGGGGTGTTAATACATTCCCCTCGCATAAACGACTCCTGAACTTGATCTGGTTACGACGACCATTTCCCTTGGCTTTAGTGGGTTTTATTTGATATTTTCTCGTTACTTTAGAACAAATAAAGATAACAAATAAAGATCTGTGGCGAATCTGTTGTTACTCTGAGCGTGGGACGCGCCCACGTGATTTTTCGCGCCGCGACAGGGATGTATATTAAAAGCGCTTTTATGAGCTTCTTCCAAAATATTTCTTTTCAACTCTACATCATTTAGAACACAAATCCTTTTATTAAAAAGAATAACCCCATCAGTGGCATGTGTGAAACCTAGTTGAACCAACATCTTTTACAACTTCACATCTAGCATTTGCCCTTGTTAGATTTCTTCTCTTAGAGTGGAAGTAACATTCAAATTTCCCATTATCACAACACTTTGAGTCCAAAAAAATTGAAGATTAAGATCTCAAAATTTTTCCAACAATGCATAATCTAACATCTTCAACTCGGCTTTGTGTATCTTTTTCCGACTTAATGCATCTGCCACCTTATTCGCTTTGCCTGGATGGTACTTCGGCTCAAAGTCAAAATCATTCAAGTACTTCATCCATCTCCTTTGACCCATGTTCAACTCTTTCTGATCAAACAAATATTTTAAACTCTTGTGATCACTAAACATCTCAAAATGCACTCCATACGAGTAGTGACGCCACACCTTCAACGTAAAAACAATAGTCGCTAACTCAAGATCATGAGTTGGATAATTCTCTTCATAAACTTTCAACTGACGAAAGGAATAAGCCACAACCTGACCACCCTGCATTAACACTCCTCCTAATCCCTTCTTAGAGGCATTACAAAATACTTCATAAGGATTACTAGGATCAGGAATAATCAAAACAGAAGCAGTCGTCAAGCTTTCCTTCTATAACTCATAAAACTTTGTTCACAACTCGAATCCCAACTATAAGAAATCTCCTTCCTGGTAAGTCAAGTCATTGGTAAGGCCAACTGAGAAATCCCTTTAATGAGCCTCATATAGTAACCTGTCAATCCTAAGAAGCTTCTGACTTCGGAAGCGTTCTTAGGTCTCTCCCAATTAATCACCGCTTAAACCTTTGATGGATCTACTACTCCTCCTTGAGATATCACGTGACCAAGAAACTAAACTTCCGTCATCCAAAACTCACACTTGCTTAACTTGGCAAAAAGTTGTTTCTCTTGTAATATCGACACAACGATTCTTAGATGCTCTCCGTGCTCTTATGGAGTACGAGAATAAATAAGAATGTTCTCAATAAAGATCACCACAAACTGGTCCAAGTAAGGCTGGAATATACGATTCATGTAGTCCATGAAAACAACTGGATCATTTGTCACACCGAAAGGTGTCACAAGAAATTCATAACTGCTATATCGGGTCCTAAATGCGGTCTTTGGTACATCATAATTCTTCACTTGGATTTGATGATATCCTAACCGTAAATCAATCTTTGAGAACACATAGGCTCCTTTCAATTGATCTAACAGATCATCTATCCTGGGCAGGGGGTACTTGTTCTTGATGGTAACTTTATTCAATTGGCGATAATCAATACACAAACATATACTACCATCCTTCTTCTTTACTAGTATCACTGGAGCTCCTCAAGGTGAGACATTAAGTCTGATGAAATGTTTAGTCAACAGCTCTTCCAATTGTTCCTTCAACTCTCTCAGTTCAAGTGGTTTCATACCATACGGAGAAAAAAATATTGGAGTTGTTCCAAGTGTCAGATCGATAGAGAATTTCACTTTCCTCTTCGGAGGAAGAGTGCAAGGGCCTAAATCCTTAGAAAAGGAGTATAAAGGGTCTCCTAACCCAATAAAATTGATCGAAATTGCTTGATTTTCTTCCTAATACGGCTAGAGGTATGATTTTACAATCACACAACAGTTGATGTCCCACGTGGTTTTGGAGCCAACCTCATTTGTAAAATTGCGACTGCAATTGTGATCGCGGCCCACAATTTAAAATCATCCAGATAAATACTCGCCTTCGTTAAAGATATTAACATGATCATGCTTAATAAAAACCAACAACAAATATAGAGACAAATATTTGATCACCCAAAAAAACAAGCTAACACTTAGCTCTTCAACCAACAATTATAGGAGCAACATTAATTTTTGATGTTCCAGTAGCTTTCTGAGTGATGACAGCATATTCCAAATGGTCTCACTAAATTGTTCAAAATAATTCTACATAAATTCTTTTCGATTTTCCAAGCAAAACCTTCAACAAAACCTTGGTGAATATTGTGTAATCAAATTGTGTTGGCTCTTCACTTAAACTACAATAGATAATCATTTGAACCATGCATCATAACATAACCAACGATGGACTACAATGTAATCTTACATACTTGCATACATATGTAAATAAACACATAATATATTTTCCAAATAAGCTAGATGTTCCACCTTCCTGCAGTCTATATACACTTATTTCAGTTATTACTTTAGGGATATTGACAATTGCTGTAATTTTCCATGTAAAGTGAGAATTTAAAGTAAAATATGAAAAGAATATTCATAATGGTATTTCCCTTGAATGAGTTAAATATCATTCCATTCTTCGTCTGTCCAATCAACAAAGACATGAATTTTGATATTCGGTAATTATATTGAATGAGGACAGTGAAGTATAGAAGATTCTTATATTGCGTTTCTTTGGGTGATCCAGCCAGAGTCAGTAGAAAAAACTATATGGTTATAGGCAAATATTTTACATTATATATATCATAATAAATTGGCTAAAATACAGTTTTGGTCCCCCTGTTTTTCAAAATTCACAGTTTTGGTCCCCCTGTTTTTGTTTTAACAGTTTTGGTCCCCCACCCCAATTTTGGCCCAAAAAAAGTGATGAACAGTAATCTGTCCGTACATGTCCGTACATGAACAGTACGTCCGTACATGAACAGTGAGGGGTGGAGGACCAAAACTGTTAAAAAAAAAAACAGGGGGACCAAAACTGTGAATTTTGAAAAACAGGGGGACCAAAACTGTATTTTAGCCTAATAAATTTTTGACTAGTTTATCATAAAATTTATATATTTCCTTCCCTATGATATACATGTTTTAAAAACTCTTTGAATCCACATACTAACATTGTAGATTGAATATAATAACATGTATAAGAAAAGTTAAAGATTATAAACACAAAGAAGGAGAAATATTTGAGGGAGAGGCGATAAAATAAATACATCCAAAAGAGAGAGTATTTTTGGCGTTATGATAATTTTGCTCACACTTACCACCCTAGTTTCAGGAGAAATAGAAGTTAACTTATTCTGAAAAAAATAAAATTAAATGTATTATTTAACATTTAAATAAAACAAACATATTAAATTAGAAATACAATCATGCTTAAGTTTTATGACTTGTTCGTTTTTTCCTATAAAGAGAGTGACTTAGTTTTAATATTTTAACATTATTATTATACCCAAAATGAAATAAGAGATTAATTACTTGTAAATTGATATTCATAAAATGAATAAAATGAATAATATCAGTCACACACCTAATTATAATAAGATTTACTACTAGTATTCAACTTATTAAAATACATTTGTTTTTCTAAAACAAAATGAATGAGTAAACATTAATATCTTTTTATTCAAATCATAGCAAAATAGAGTAAATAATATTGAAGGTTTTTAAATAAAAAAAGAATCAAATTATTTATAAATATTAAAAACAGAAACAATGGATCAACATATATAGCAAGCAAACTTGATATTGCAAAGAACTTATTCCATTGTGCTAAGATATTTCTGACTGTATTCATAACTTCAAAAAAGAACTGATTGACTCTTTTGATATTGATAATGTATATAGCTTATTTATTATGATTTAATTAGAATTTTCAGATAACAAATACTTTCAACTTTTATAAATAAGAAAAATGTTGATTATTAATAGTAAAAGTATTATAATTATAGAAGGTTGACTATTAATATAAAAGTATTATAATTATAGAAGGTTGACTATTAATATAAAAATATTATAATTATAGAAAGTTGATTATTAATAGTAAAAAATAATATAATTATAGAGAAGTTTTTCTATAATTATCACATCTATAGGTTTTTCTATAATTATCACATCTATAAGAAGGAGTGTTAATTATAGAAAAATTTATTCTATAATTATAATATTTTTTACTATTAATAACTAACCTTCTATAATTATAATATTTTTATATTAATAGTCAACCTTCTATAATTATAATACTTTTACTATTAATAATCAACTTTTTTCTTATTTATAAAAATTGAAAGTATAGGTTATTTGAAAATTCTAACTGAATCATAATAAGCAAGCTACATATATTATCAAAATCAAGAGAGTCGATTAGTTCTTTTTTAAAGTTCTGAATACACTCAAAAATATTTTACCACAATGAAATAAGCTCTTCGCAATATCAAATTTGCCGGCTATATATGTTAATTCATTATTTCTGTTTTCGATATTTACAAATAAGATTTCATTCTATTTTTTTTGTTTAAAAACATTCAATATTATTTACTCTATTTTTCTATGGTTTGAATAAAAACATATTGATATTTACTCATTAATTTTTTTTTCTTCTGAAAAACAAATATTTTAATCAACAGAAAACTAGCAGTAAATCTTATTGTAATTAGGTGATTGAAGGATATTGTTCATTTTATGCATATCAATTTACAGGTAATTAATCATTAATTTCATTTTTGGTATAATAATAATAATGTTATAATATTAAAATTAAGTCTCTCTTTTTATAGAAAAAACAGAGCACGTCATAAAACTTAAGCATGATTGTATTTCTAGTTTAATATGTTTGCTTTATTTAAAAGTTAAATAATAAATCTAATTTTGTTCTTTTCAGAAAAAGTTAGCTTTTATTTCTCTTGAAGCGAGAGTGTTAAACATGAGAGAAGTAATTGCCACGCAAAATATACTTTATCTCTTGGAAGTATTTATTTTATCACATCTCCTATGGTATTTCTCCTCCTTTGTGTTTATAATCTTTAAGTTTTCTGATAAATGTTTTATATTCAATCTACCTAGGTAGACCTCTTCCTTTTCCAAATACTCGAATATTACTGTAGAGCTCACTATTTGAGTATTTATCTTCCTAATAAAACACAATAAGATAAACGAATCTTGATTCGTTACATATTTTCTTAATAACTTTTTTGGATGAAAAAGAAGGTGATTGGGTATAGACCTCTTCCCTTCCCGAGTGTTTGAGCACCGCTGTAGAGTTCCCTGTTCGAATGCTTGTCTCCACCTAAAAACAAACTAAACTCATCAAACTTCTTATTTTTCACACTTGAGTGACCCTGAAAGCCTTTTTCATAAATGAGTGTGTATTTCCATTTCGATACTAAAGAAACAAAGGCTTTAGTCTCCAAAAGCAAGTAGCAAGCAAATGTTTAAACGCTCGAAATGTCTAACGCATCACCCTCTAAAAGAGATCAACCAACACATGGTTTTTTTACCATGACCTATGAAGTTCTGATTTTCTCATGGCACCATGAGAATACGTAGGCACAAGATTCTGGAATCTTGGCGAGCACCCTAATAAAAAACTTAGGTTTAGTCCATTTTATATCACATCTCGCATAATAAATAGAAGATAGCTTCGCATGACTAACTAAATGGGTCCCGTTGAGTACAATGGATTTGAGGGGTGCTAATACCTTCCCCTCACATAACTGACTCCTGAACATGATCTGGTTGCGACAACCATTTCCCTTAGCTTTAGTAGGTTTTATTCGATATTTTTCCGTTCCTGTGGAATAAATAAAGATCGGTGGCGACTTTGTTGTTACTCCGAACGTGGGATGCGCCCGGTTGATTTTTCGCGCCCCGACAGGGATGTATAGTAAAAGCGTCTTTATGAGCTTATTCCAAAATCTTTCTTTTCAACTCTACATCATTCAGAACACGAATCCTTTGATTAAAAAGAATAACTCCATCTGTGGCATGTGTGAAACCTGGTTGAACCAACATCTCTTACAACTTCGCATCTAGCATTTTCCCTTGTTGGATTTCTTCTCTAAGAGTGGAAGTAACATTCAAATTTCCCATTATCACACCACTTTGAGTCCAAACAAATTGAAGATTAAGATCTCGAATTTTTTCCAACAATGCATATTCTAACATCATCAACTCGGCTTTCTGCACCTCTTTCTGATTTAACGCATCTGCCACCTTATTCACTTGCCCGGATGGTACTTCAGCTCAAAGTCAAAATCATTCAAGTACTTCATCCATCGCCTTTGACGTATGTTCAACTCCGTCTGATCAAACAAATATTTTAAACTGTTGTGATCACTAAACATCTAAAAACACATACCATACAAGTATTGACGCCACACCTTCAGCGTAAAAACCACAACCGCTAACTCAAGATCATGAGTTGGGTAATTCTCTTCATGAACTTTCAAATGATGAGAGGAATAAGCTACAACCTGACCACCCTGTATTAATACTCCTCATAATCCCTTCTTAGAGGCATCACAAAATACTTCATAAGGATTACTGGGATCAGGAATAATCAAACAGGAGCAGTCGTCAACCTTTCCTTCAAACTCATAAAACTTTGTTCACAACTCGAATCCCAACTATAAGAAATCTCCTTCTGGGTAAGTCGAGTCATTGGCAAGGCCATCTGAGAATACCCTTTAATGAACCTCCTATAGTAACATGTTAATCCTAAGAAACTTCTCACTTCGAATGCGATTTTAGGTCTCTCCTAATTAATCATCGCTTCAACCTTTAATAGATCTATTGCTACTCCTCCTTGAGATATCACGTGACCAAGAAACTTAACTTCCGTCATCCAAAACTCACACTTTCTTAACTTGGCAAAAAGTTATTTCTTTTGTAATACCGACAAAATGATTCTTAGATGTTCTCCGTGTTCTTGTGGAGTACGAGAATAAATAAGAATGTTGTCAATAAAGATAACCACAAACTGATCCAAGTAAGGTTGGAATATACGATTCTTGTAGTCCATGAAAACAACTGGATCTTTCGTCACACCGAAATGCATCACAAGAAATTCATAATGGCCATATCGGGTCCTAAATGCAGTCTTTGGTACATCATATTTCTTCACTCGGATTTGATGATATCCTGACTGTAAATCAATCTTCGAGAACACACAAGCTCCTTTCAATTGATCTAACAAATCATCTATCCTGGGTAGGGGGTACTTGTTCTTGATGGCAACTTTATTCATCTGGCGATAATGAATACACAAACACATACTACTAGGGGTGGGCACATAAATACCATCTGACTATATCCGACCGACCCTAAACTGGTTTTGGGTCACAGATCAGTTTAATTCGATTTATGGATTTTTTCGAATTATTTAATTGGATATTATCGGTTAATATTGGCCGGGCTCGGTTGGTAAAATAAGGCCCGTCGGAACCCGATCCGATCCGATACATATATATTATATAATATACTATATTATAATAAATATAATTATATGCATTTTGGATCGGTTAGTCCAAAATGATGGCCCAACTACAATTAAATATAACAACGACTAATCTAGGGTTTTCTTTTTCTATCTATGCTTCTTCTCTCTATGTTGCCTCCAATCTCCATCATATTGCCTCCATAGCTCGCTTGTTCCACAGCCGTTTTCTGTAAGCGTTTTCTCTCACTCTCTGTAAGTGCTCTCCGTCTCTCTCTCTCTCTCTCTCTCTCTCTCTCTCTCTCAACCTCGTAGTCTTCTCTGTTGCCTTCAAAAACAATTTATTTCCAGGTGATGAGTCGATTTGAAGCTACGAGAGGAGGTTATACCACTTAGATGAAATAAAATCTTACAAAGGTTCGTTTTTGTTGATTTTTAATTTAAGGGTTGTTATTTAGGTTTGTTTAGATCTGTTTGGATCTAGGGCCGTGTTTAAATCTGTATAGATCTAAGGTTGTGTTTAGATCTGTTTCAACATCAAAATTTAGATTAGTTTGCTTACACTTTTGATTATTTGTTTTAAAGAGGTATGATATTTTTTTAGTTGAGGGCTGTTGTAGTATCCATTTAATTTTCATGTTCTTGCTAACAAATTTTTTTAATACTGTATGTTTCCTGTTAACAATGTTCATCATATTTATTCTCAAAATCCTATTTTTGTTCTTTCTTTATAACATGATATGGTTGTTTTGATTGAATAAATCTTCATGTTTTTATTATAAATAGTGACAAAAAGACTAGAAAGAAATAGACAAAAAGACCTATTAATCTGTTAATCTCATTTGATAATTTTTTCGTATTGTAACTATTTATTAATATTTTGGATTTTATTTATCTTTTCAGGCTTTCCTGTTGTTTCAAGGATTTTTCTGCTTTTCAAACTTTTCAGGCTTATCTTTTGGATGTAGAGGCAAAGCCAGGTACACAATGAGAAGGATATTTTTTTAGTTTTATTTTAAATTTTATATCATGGTTAATTTATTTATTAGGTTTTGTATTTGATTTATTTGGTATCTTTTTTATAGATTTAATATCTCATCAAAAAATGTAAATATTATTTGATATTGAATTTTGGTTATTTACTTGATTTTGTAGTTGAAATGTAAATTATTAAATAGGCCAGAATTAATTCAGCTTAGTAAATAATCTTGTTTTTTAAATTAAAATAATTTAATGTGATAATTTAAAAAAAATGAAGTTCAGTTTCAATTTTTAATATTGTCTAAAATTCTCAACAGGCCCAATAAGAATAAACAATTAAAATGTTTTTTTTTTCAAAATTAAAGATTTTTGGATTTGGGCCTTAAAAGTGATTTAGTAGCCCAATTAATAATTGAATTCATGGTTATCTGATTCTTATACCCGAATCCGACTTAACCCGAACCCGAAAAACCGAATATTAATCCGGTCGAAAGTTGGGTTAGTCAATCTCACCCGTGGGTTGGTTCGGTTGGGGGTTTTGGGCCCGAACCTGAACCGGCCCGAACCGATGTCTACCCCTACATACTACCATCCTTCTTCTTTACTTGTAACACTGGAGCTCCCTAGGGTGAGACACTAGGTCTGATGAAATATTTAGTCAACAACTCTTCCAATTGTTCCTTCTACTCTCTCAGTTCAAGTGGTGCCATACCATACGGAGAAACAAATATTGGAGCAGTTCCAGGTGTCAGATTAATAGAGAGTTTCACTTCCCTCTCCGGAGGAAGAGAAGTGACATCCTCGAGGAAAATTTTTGGAAACTCACAGACTACGGGAATTTGTGAAACCTTCAGGTTGTCACTTGTTTCCTTGGTGAGAACCAAGAGGACATACTTTTCCTTCCCGAATAAGAAATTAACCACACCAACTGTACCTTCATAAATAGTAGTTAATACATCATTTGGAGTAGTTTCACTAGACGGAATAATGATTAACTTCTTCTCACACCCAATAAACACCGAATTAGCAGAAAGCCAATCCATCCCTAAGACTACATCAACCTTCTTAAGTGGCAAAAAGATAAGGTCAATCTGAAAAAGTCTACCATCCACCGATAGAGAACAATTCACAAATCAACAGCATCTCAACAACATCATACATGGTGGTAGTAACCACAATGGAAGGAGACAAAGGAATTTCTCGTAGTATAATTGGCCACATACCTAAGGAACTTTAGTGTACCAAGTGGGCATTACGTGTGGGTCAAGAAAGGAACTAATTATGAAGGACGCAAGACAATTTGGGTACCAAACAAAACCTAATTTGTTTTGTAGTTACACTTAAATAGGAATGGAAAATGTGCATGCCCGCCCTGTCTTGGTCCGCTCAGCAAAAGCCTGTAAAAAAACGGGCTGGGGTGGGACGAACCTTGTTGAGAACACGAGCCTAAAACCTAAACCCGACTCGCAAAAAAGTGCAGGCGGGGTTGAAAAAGTCCACGAGAACTACACCTTTTAAGCCTAAAAACACAAATTTATGTAAATTCCCGTGCCCACAGAAGCCCACGAAGAAAACGGAGTGGGACGATGCGGTCACATTAGAGGGCGAGGGCCTAAATCCTTAAAAGGAGTATAAAGGGTCTTCCAATCCAATAAAGTTGATCGAAATTGTTTGATTTTCTTCCTAATACGGCCAGAGGTATGATTTTACAATCACACCGCAATTGAAGTTTGATGCGATTGTAGAGACAACTGCATCTGTAATATTGCGACTGCAATTGTAATTGCGGACCGCAATTTAAAATCATCCAGATAAATACTCGCCTTTGTTAAGGAGATTAACATGATCACGCTGAATAGAAACCAACCAGCCACAAAATTACAAAATTAGAGACAAATATTTGATCACCCAAAAAAACAAGATAACACTTAGCTCTTAAACCAACAACTATATGAGCAACAATAATTTTTAATCTTCCAGTAGCTTCCTGAGTGATGACAGCAGGTTCTAAATGGTCTCACTAAATTGTTCGAAATAATTCTTCATGAACTCTTTTTAATTTTCCAAGCAAAAACTTGGTGAATATTGTGTAATCAAATTGTGCTAGCTCTTCACTTAAACTACAATAGATAATCATTTCAACCATGCATCATAACATAACCAACTAGGGGTGTTCGCGGTGCGGTTTGGGCGGTTTTGACGCTAAAAATCATCCGAACCGCAAGAGAAAAAAGCATGCGGTTTGGTTTGGTTTGGTTGGCTTTTAAAAAAAATCCGAACCAAACCAAACCAAACCAATGCGGTTTGGATTTGTTCGGTTGGTTCGGTTTTTTACAAAAATTTTACTGAGTGATATTTACATATATAGAGAACAACATAACTTTGTGTTTAGTCATTCATACATTGCCAAATAGCAACAAAACTCATCATATTTACACAAAAAGTTCTCATTCAATATACAAAAATCAATTTAAACAAAAGTGAAAAAAATAGTAGCATAAAATAATATCAAAATATTATAATAAAACAAAAAATATAAGAGAAGGGAGATTGGAGAAGATGAAAAAGAAAGAACATAACAGATATGAGATTAGAGAAGAAAGGTGCGATAAAAACATAATTAGAAGAGAAAATAGTAACATAAAAATGAGAAGATGAAAAAGAAAGAACATGTGAGATGAGAGATTAGTGTAGAAAAGGCGAGACGTACATGGCAAAGAAGATGAGAAGAATGCACAATACAATTAGGAGAGATTTGAGAAGATTAAAACTGAAAAGTTAAGTGTGAGTAAGAGAAAATATTTCGTAATTGTAAGGTTAAGGCATAATGGGTTTGAGTTTTGGGTTAGATGTGAGATAAGTGAAGTTTGGGTTGTAACATAATGCGGTTTGGTTTGGTTTAGTTCGGTTTGCAAAATATAAACCGCAAACCAAACCGAACCATGCAGTTTTGTTAAAAGATGACCCAAACAAATCCGAACCAAATGCGGTTTTTTGCGGTTTCGGTTTGGTTTGGTTTGGTTTGCGGTTTTTTATTGGGTTGGTTCGGTTTTGAACACCCCTATAACTAACGATGGACAACAATGTAATCTTACATACTTACATACATATGTAACTAAAATCATAATATATTTGCCAAATAAGCTAGATGTTCCACCTTCCTAAAGTCAATATACACTTATTTCAGTTATTACTTTAAGAATATTTAAAATTGCTGTAATTTTTCATGCAAAAAAGAGAATTCAAAGTAAAATATGAAATTTTTTCAAAATAAAAAATTGGTTAAAATATCATTTTAACTTACCGATATTCCCAAAATGTACCACATTGAGCCTACACCATGTGCAAATACCATATAGGTGAGAATATTCATAATGGTATTTCCCTTGAATGAGTTAAATATCATTTCATTCTTCGTATGGCCAATCAACAAAGACATGAATTTTGATATTCGATAATTATATTTAATCTGGACAGTGAAGTATAGAAGATTCCTATATTGCATTTCATTGGGTGACCCAGCCAGAGTCGATAGAAAAAAATATATGGTTATATACAAATATTTCACATCATACATATCATAATAAATTTTTTACTAGTTTATCCCAAAATGTATATATTTCCTTCCCTATGATATACATGTTTTAAAAACTCGTTGAATCCACATACTACCATTGTAGATTTAATATAATAATATGAATAAGAAAGTTAAAGATTATAAACACAAAGGAGGAGAAATATTATATGAGGGAGAGGTGATAAATAAATACATCCAAAAAAGAAAGTATTTTTTGCGTGACGATAATTTCCCTCACGCATACCACAATAGCTTAAGGAGAAATAGAAGCTAATTCATTCTGAAAAAAAAAATTAGATGTATTATTTATCTTTTATATAAAGCAAACATATTAAACTAGAAATACAATCATGCTTAAGTTTTATGGCGTGCCGATAATTTCGCTCAGGCTTACCACCCAAACTTCAGTTTTAAGGCGTGATGGTTTTTTTTTTGGAAAGCTAATGGATTTCATTTATAAGAAGGAAACCAGAGGTATTCCTAAAATACAACAACACCTGCCAAAAATAGATAAATTCCAACCAAACTCCAACCTAGGCATTACTTCCCTATGGGGTACAAGTGAAAAGCAAAAAAATTAAAGTTAGGAGAAGAATTCACCCTCAAGGAGGCCCATTTCCAAACCAAAAGTTTAATATCCCAACAAATGTTGTTGAAGCTAATAGGAGTGTTACTAAAAATAAAAGTGTTTCTCGCCTTCCATAAACACCAGCTTGTCGCCATCCAGCCACAACCTAATTGATTAGCCATATTGGCACTCAAACCCTGCCGACACCAGGAAGAGAAAAAAGACTGGAAGCAACCTTCAAAGAGGGAGTCACAACCTAACCAATTAGCAATACAATTCCATACCTTGCCAACAAAGGGGCACGAGAAAAGCAGATGAACAGTAGTTTCAGACTCCAAATTGCAAAAACAGCAAAGCGAATCGGTAAACGTCAAACCTCACTTAAGCAAATTTTCCTTAGACGGTAGTCTATTCCACAAAAGCCTCCATCCAAAAGTCTTAAATTTAGGTGGAATGTTAAGCTTCCAAACTTGCGAGAACTGGTTACTCAGGGCCGGGCGAGAATCCATCAATCTTTCACTAGTTTTAAGAGCTTTATACACATCTCTGACTTTGAACTCGTTTGAATTTTCCATCATCTAACCAACACTATCTGGCAGTCCTTCGCGAGGGCAATGCGTAAACAGAACCTACTTCAATGTCTCCAGCATTATGGTCTCCTGTGTAAAGGGAGGATTGATTCCTAAATTGTTCCATCTCCAACTTCCGTTGTCGTAAGCACCGATTAAGGAGACCGGAGCATCTTTTTCTTTGCTTCTATTGTACAGAACTTCAAACTTTTTGGCCAGAATGCCTTCACCATTCCAATTCGCCCACCAGAACGGGATATGATTTCCATCCCCCAAAGAGAACTTGACAGATCCTGCAAAAGAGAAAACATGGTTAGTAGAAACAACTCCCGTTTTGAGAAGATCCTTCCACCAAAAAGAAGAGGAGTTCTTTGGTTTTGAATTGTGTGCCCCCAACACCTTGCCTTAGACAAAACCATGTCTACTTCTCATAACCTCCTTCCACAGATCCTGACTATATTCCAGAAGTTTCCAATTCCATTTCAACAGCAAAGTAGAGTTAAAGGCCTCTAAATCAAAAATCCCCAACCCTCCGTTATCCTTCGACCTGCAGACTTTTTCCCAAGAGATCCAGTGAATTTTAACCTTGGAGTTCAAGCCCCCCCCCCCCCCCCCCCCCCCCACACGGAAAATTCCTCCTTAAAGCATCAATTTTCTTCAAGACCTGCTTTGGCATTATGTAGAAGGAGAGCCAAAAAATAGGGAGACTAGACATTGTAGAGTTTAACAAAGCTATCCTACCAGCCATAGAGAGGACTCTGCCTTTCCATGCACAAAGTTTGTTTTTAAACATCTCTACCAGGAAGTTCCACGAGGAAACTCTTCTGGGATTGATTCCTAGAGGAATGCCCAGAAAGCGGAAAGGCGTCGTTCCAACCTTACAAGCGAGAAAGAGCGAGGCTGCTCCAAGAAAGTGGTTACTGACATTTAGACCCATTATGCTACTTTTATTAAAATTAATCTTCAGGCCCGATATAAGCTCGAAGCTTCGCATAACCGTTTTAATACTCCAAAGGTTAAGCCAACTTCCTTCACTAAAAATTAACGTATCATCGACGAACTGTATGATATCCACTCTAAGATTAGACCCTACCTCAAAACCCTTAAAAGAGCCAATAGCAGAAGCACGACTCAAGAGTTGGGTTAACTCTTCAGTAGCGAGAACAAAAATGAAAGGGGAGAGAGGGTCTCCTTGTCGCATACCCCTTTCCGCTTTGAAATCTCTAGTTGGGCTGCCATTCACCAGGATCGAGAGATGACAGTTAAATAAACAAGCTTCCATCCAACGACTCCACAACCTACCGAAACCCATAGCTCTGAAAATGTGTCTCATATAGTTCCAATTCACACAATCATAGGCCTTCTCAAAATCCACCTTGAAGAGTAAGCAATCCTTGCTGTCTCTATTTGCGATATCCATTATCTCATTAGCAATCACCACACCTTCCAACATCTGCCTACCTGGCACAAAAGCAGATTGCCTTTTGTCCACCAAACTACCAATAACTTTTTTCAGCCTATTAGCCAACACTTTCGCCAGGATCTTGTATAAGCCACTAACCAGACAGATGGGCCTATATTCACCCAAACGTAATGGTATATCCACCTTAGGGATCAACGTAATAAAGGTTGAAGAAATAGCTTTAGGCAAATAAGCTCTTTTGTGAAAATCGTTCAAGAACTGGATTATATCCTTCTTTAAGAATTCCCAACACTTTTTAAAAAAGATGAAGTTGAAACCGTCCGGACCCAGACTTTTAGAACTATCACAACTCCACACCGCTTGCCGGATTTCCGATTCTTCAAAAGGAACTTCCAACGAAGTGGCTTCTTCCTCTGACAATCTCCTAAAGAAACCGGCTGGAAGAATAGGGCGAGTCTGAACAGACTCAGAGAACTTAGACTTGAAAAATCTCCAAACTGCCTCTTTCACTTCTTTAACAGAATCCACTCTACCATCTTCAGTTTCCACCATCCCAATAAATTTCCGTTTCAGCCTACCTTTGATTTGGTTATGAAAGAACATGGTGTTTCCGTCTCCATCCCTCAGCCAATTATTTCTAGCTTTTTGGGAGAGAATGTTGTCGTTAATGTGTAAGTGCTTCCAAATGAGTTTTTGTGTTTCTTCTCTCCGGGCAACCAGATCGCCAACCTCATCAGCTTCGCAACTAGAGAGGGCTTCATCAAACTTGATCATATCTTCGATACTTTCCTCAACCATTAAGTCGTGCCAGCCAAACACTTTGGTACTCCAGGCTCTTATCCTGACTTTCAGAAGCTTAAATTTCTCCTTTAGGATAAAGTCACTTCTGCCTTCAACTTTGATATCCTCCCATTCCTTTTACACGAATTCAAAAAACCCCGGGTGATCGAACCAACAATCGAAAGATTTGAACGGTTTCGGTCCCCAATTTACCAATTTGATTTGGAGCCAGATAGGGCAGTGATCCGACACTTCCCTCTTCCCAATCTGTTGACCAATTAAGCTCCATTTACTTATAACCGAGTTGTCGACTAAGAACCTGTCTATTCTGCTCATAGACAAACCATCTCCGCTAAACCACGAGAATCTATTACCACTGACTGGCAAATCAACCAGACCACTATCACTGATGAACTTAGCAAAATCCCGCATATCCCCCCTTCACGGAGAATTTCCATGGCTCTTTCTCTCGGAAGCTAGAGATATGGCATTGAAATCCCCTCCCAGAATCCACATTCCATCAGTAAACTTATCTTTCAAGGCAATTAGATCCTTCCATAACGTCCTCTTCGAACTGGAATCACAAGCTGCGTATATGTTTACAACATAAAAGATCTCCTTATTCCAGCAAATTTTAGAACCCAGAAAACCAATTCCGCGAAAAGACGGGAGGGGTTGGACGACAGGTTCCCTCCACATAGTAATTAACCCACCAGACAGCCCCTGGGCTTGACTGAAGGACCAGCCAATGTCAGGGTTGTTCCAAAAACTATTTATAATTCTAACACCCACATAAAGCAAAAAAATTTAAGGCGTGATGTATTACTTAACTTTTAAATAAAGCAAAAATAGATGTATTATTTTTGGCGTGACAATAATTTCGCCCACGCTTACCACCATAACTTCAGGAAAAATAGAAGCTCTGCTAAAAACAATTTAGATGTATTGTTTAACTGTTAAATAACGAAAACATATTATACTAAAAATACAATCATACTTAAGTTTTATTAGGTGTGCTTTTATTCTATAGACAGAGTGACTTAGTTTTAATATTATAACATTATTATTATACTCAAAATGAAATAAGTGATTAATTACTTGTAAATTTATATTCATAAAATGAACAATATCCTTCACACATCTAAATACAATCAGATTTGTGGCTAGTTTTCAGTTGATTAAAATACATTTGTATTCCTAAAAGAATAATGAGTAAATGCCAATATCTTTTTATTCAAACAATAGCAAATTAGAAAAAATAATATTGAAGGTTTTTAAATTAAAAAAAAAAGAATGAAACCTTATTTATAAATATCAAAAACAGAAACAATGGATCAACATATAAAGCCATCAAACTTGATATTGCAAAGAGCTTATTCCATTGTGGTAAGATATTTCTGGCGGTATTCATAACTTCAAAAGGGAACTAATAGACTCTTTTGATATTGATAATGTATGTAGCTTTCTTATTATGATTCAATTAGAATTTTCAAATAACAAATAATTTCAACTTTATAAGTAAGAAAAAGGTTGATTATTAATAGTATAAGTATTATAATTATAGAAGGTTGACTATTAATATAAAAATATTATAATTATAGAAGGTTGATTTTTAATAGTAAAAAATATTATAATTATAGAAAAAGTTTTTCTATAATTATCACACCTATAAGTTTTGAGACAGTTTTATCCATCTATTATTATAGAGCTATACATCAACACACATAATAATAGATGGATAAAACTGTCTCAAAACTTATAGGTATGATAATTATAGAAAAACTTATTCTATAATTATAATATTTTTTACTATTAATAATCAACCTTCTATAATTATAATATTTTTATATTAATAGTAGTCAACCTTCTATAATTATAATACTTTTACTATTAATAATCAACCTTTTTCTTATTTATAAAAGTTGAAAGTATTTGTTATTTGAAAATTCTAATTGAATCATACTAAGAAAGCTACATACATTATCAATATCAAAGAGTCTATTAGTTCTCTTTTGAAGTTATGAATACAGCCAGAAATATCTTACCACAATGGAATAAGCTCTTTGCAATATCAAGTTTGCATTATACGTTGATCCATTGTTTCTGATTTTGATATTTATAAATAATGTTTCATTCTTTTTCTTTTATTTAAAAACCTTCAATATTAATTATTCTATTTTGCTATGGTTTGAATAAAAAGATATTGACGTTTACTCATTCATTTTTTTGAGGAAAACAAATGTAATTTAATCAACTGGAGATTAGAGGTAAATCTTAATGTAATTAGGTGTGTGACGAATATTGTTCATTTTATGAATATAAATTTAAAGGTAATTAATCATTAATATCAATTTGGGTATAATAATAATGTTTTAATATTAAAACTAAGTCTCTATCTTTATAGAAAAAAAGTGCACATGTCATAAAACTTAAGCATGATTGTATTTCTATGTTAACGTGTTTGCTTTATTTAAAGTTAAATAATACATTTAATTTTGTTCTTTGCAGAATAAGTTAGCTTTTATTTCTCCTGAAGCTAGGGTGGTAAGCGTGAGAGAAATAATCGTCACGGCAAAAATACTTTCTATTTTGTATGTATTTATTTTATCACCTCTCCCTCAGGTATTTCTCCTCCTTTGTGTTTATAATCTTTAACTTTTTTTATACATGTTATTATATTCAATCTACAATGTTAGTATATGGATTAAACGAGTTTTTAAAACATGTATAGCATAGGGAAGGAAATATGTAAATTTTGTGATAAACTAGTCAAAATTTATTATGATATATATGATGTGAAATATTTGCCTATAACCATATGGTTTTTCTACCGACTTTGGCTGGGTCATCCGAAGAAATGCAATATAGGAATCTTCAATACTTCACTGTCCTCATTCAATATAATTACCGAATATCAAAATTCGTGTCTAGATTGGCCAGACGAAGAATGGAATGATATTTACCTCATTCAAGGGAAATACCATTATGAATATTTTCTCCTATGTGGTATTTTCCCATGTTGTAGGTGTAGCGAGCGATTTTTGTCGGTGACGCGACCACCTTATCGCTGGGTTTTCCTCACCACAATGGTAGGAGGGGGTGCTACTTTCTGATTTCTTATTTATCCCATGAAGCTGGAAGGGAAAGGGAAGCTATCTAAAACTAACCTTGCATGCGAATGTTTAACTGAGCAAATGCTTAGAAGAGATTGGGGGGTCCGGGGTCAGGTTATACAATGGGGAGTTGTCAATTACCCATCCTATATGTGGTTATCCACAGGATATTAGCTTTAGGTTTCGCTTTATACTTGATGGTGTTTATCCGTTAATGGGTTGAGAAAGTTTCTTGGGAAGTGTGAGTGAGTAAGTGAGTTTTTGTTGATGTTCGGGTGTTTTTGGTAAGGTATTGGACCTAAGTTTTGATTGGTATGAAGGTACTGGACCTAGAGTTTTTGATTAGTATGCTCGCTAAGATTTCGCAATCTTATGCCTACGTATTCCCGTTCAAACGAAACAGGGAAATCAGAGCAATCGTAGTTCCTCCTATTCTAAGGGAGGAAAAAGATGTTTGGTGTCTTGTTCAAAGCCCAAGATTGAGGTTAAAAAGTTTAACTGAGAGAGAACTTGTCATCTCTAAAGAGGTATTGTTGATTTTTGTGTGCCTTGATCAAAGCCCAAGGTTGAAGCTAAGAGGTTGAGTGACTCCACTGGGGAAATCCTTACCCAAAGCCTAAGAGGAGGCTAGATAAGACTAACTCAACAAGAGAGTGTGTATGTTGGTGTCTTGTAAAAAGCCCAAGATTGAGGCAAAAAATAGACTGACTCTTTGTGGATATCATTATACAAAGCCTATGAGGAGGCTGAGAAAGGTTTTGACTCCGTCGGGGAGGTTTGTATGTATCTTGTACAAAGCCCAAGATTGAGACTGAAATGGGTTTGACTCTTGCTGGACAGTATTATCTGTCTTGTACAAAGCCCAAGATTGAGGCTGGAAAGAGTTTGACTCTTCTTGGGTAATCATTCCTAAAAGCCTAAAAGAAGGCTGGGAGGAAATGACTCTTACTAGGGAAGATATCTGTTCCAAGCTTAAGAGATGAAGATTTATGTCTTGTACAAAGCCCAAGATTGAGGCTAAAAGGGTTTGACTCAACAAGAGAATGCTTTTATCTGTCTCGTACAAGGCCCAAGATTGAGGCTAAAAAAGGTTGACTCAACAAGAGAGTGCTAAAATGTGATTGACTCAACAAGAGAGTCTAAAAAGGTGATCGACTCAACAAGAGAGTATGAAAAGGTGATTGACTCAACGAGAGAGTCTGAAAGTTGATTGACTCAACAAGAGAGTCTGAAAGGGGTGAGTGACTCAACAAGAGAGTCTGAAAAAGGTTAACTCTGCTGGGGAGAATCTTTGTACAAAGCCCAAGAGGAGGCTAACTGTGCTGAGGAAAGATCATTATACAAAGCCTAAGAGGAGGCTATCTTTCTGCCGGGGATTTGTTGAGATCCCGAGGCAGGTCCAAAATGGGGAAATCAACTCTTGCTGAGAGTTACGAAAGAGTTGAGGTATCAGATGCCTTGAGGTTCTGATTATAAGCTGACCCTAGCTGGGGAAATTTAGGATGAAGGACTGAGTTTTAGATCCTATGAGAGTTTTTATCTCTACTGGGGATTGATCGGGTGATCAGGGTTTCTCCTATGTTTGTAGGGAACTTGAGAATGTCTTTGAGACTCAAAGGGGGTTAGATTGTCCAAGTCTACTGGTGTGGAAGAGTTTTATCTTTTGTATGATGCCTCCAAGAGGAAGCACAGGTATTAAGGGATGAGAGTTAACCCTAAAATCCGATATTTGACACTGGAAAGACTGCTCTAGCAAAGGATGACTAAGTTCTGTCTTATACCTTTAGGAGGTCTTTAGGGTCCTTGTATTAAGCCCAAGAGTAGGCATGAGAACTTCTAAGAAGCCGGAGGGTCCTTGTATAAAGCCCAAGAGGAGGCGGGGATGCTTTTAGGAAGCTTGTGGGTCCCAAACCAAGAAAAGTTCAAGAAATGCTATTCACCGAGAATAGATCACTTAGTAAAGATTCTGAGGTTTGAAGAAACTCAAGAGATGTTATTCAGCGAGAATAGATTAACTCTGGGGAGTAGAGTTTCTTTGACAATTTTTAATAGTGACAGCCTGAGAAAAGGTTCACGAAGAATACTGCCTTTCTCTTTTTTCCATATTGTTTAAGCCCAAGAGAAGGCAAGACTGTATCTGGAAATCCTGTGAGGATCTAGTTTTGTCTGTGTTTAAGAGTGACCAATATGGCTTTACCTAGTTCTAGACCTAGTTGTCGGGGAAAACTCTAAATGACTATACTAGTATATATACAGTTGATATATGACAAGTATTTAAAAGGATATGAAAGAAAACTTACAATGCGCAGCTTCCCACAATACAGTTATATATATTTGACATGTGTTTAAAAGAATGAAAGAAGACTTACAGTGCACAGCTTCCCACAATAAAATTATATATATATATATATATATATAAGCGAGTAAATGAAAGCTGATAAAACTTACAGGTGAGCAATCTTTCATGCTGTATTGTTAATTGTTCAAAGAAATTAAAGAAAGTTCTGATAACAACTGTATATTTGAACCTAAATCAAAAGAGAAGTTGTTTTTAAAAGATTGTTGGGGCTTATACTCGAAGAGAGACCCAAGGTTTAACAGTGATCGCACCGTTGTTTTGAAAATCGCAGAGGGACTTATATATTGACTGAGGCCCACAGAGGTTTATTTACAAAAGGGTTGGGTCTTACAACTCAAGGAGAGGCCCAAGGATGTTTTGAAAAATAAAGATGGGACTTACAACACGAGGGGAGGCCCAAGACATTTTTGTTTGAAAATGGCGATCGCGCCAAGATTTTCTATCGTGTCGGGACTTATACAATATCTGAGGCCCAAAATGGTTTATGTACAAAAAGGGTTGGGTCTTACACTCTATTAGAGGCCCATGAGTGTTTGAAAAAGATTTGTTAGGGTGAAAATCAAAGAAACCCTAATTTCATTTTCTTTTAAAAGTAATCCTTTTAATAAAATGAATAAAAATGACAAAAATGCCAAATAAGTCTAAATAAACTACTTGTGATTTTTTATTAAGGTTTGAAAAATGAAGTTTTAATCACAAGATGATTTAGGACTCATTTGATTTTGATTTTTAAGATGAATATTCATTTTTAAAAGGGGTAAAAATAATAAAAACGAATTTATTTACAAAAATATCAACTATATTAAATAATTAATATAAATTTGATTTTTTTGTGGAATAAAATATTTTAATATTTTTGTGATTTTTTTCAAAAAGAACCAATAAAAATAATTAAAATTAAGAGAGAAATTAATTTTTCAAATCATTTAAAAATAATATGAAAAATAGTAAAAAATGGAAAAAAGTGGTAAAAAGGGGTCTGGGGCGAGGGGGATTCGAACCCTAGACCTCTAACTTGCAGCGCGCGCCTTCTACCACTGGGGTGGTGATACATCCGTGTATCAAAACCACCCCATGAATACTTAAGGGGTGCCTTGTTTTAGGCCTGGCCAAGGCAAGGCAAGGTTTTGGTCCAAAAACGTAAAGGTTGTAACTTTCTCATTTCTCCATGGATTGGAAAAAAATTTAGGTCTATCCTGCCTAGAATTTCACAAGGAATCCAATGGTGCCCTTGGTTTTTTCAGATGAGGTCCCCATTTTAAAACCCGACAGTGGTTTTAAAATAGGCCTCCATTTGCATTTTTTGTGCTACCTCATGGTACATGCATGAATTACATGATGAATTAGTTCAAACACAACATATACAACATGTCTGAGAGGTGTATGATCAGTGGACTTCAAAGCAATGCATATTTCAAAGAGTTCAAGTTGTGATGCTTACCTCTTTGGGAGCTTTTTGTGCTATCTGCCAAGTTTCTTGTGCCAGAAGTAATTTGATGTCTTAGACACTCTCAATTGATCTCTTAGGAGCTTTTAGAATGGTTGGAACCAGTTGGAATCCTTAGGAACAAGTTTGAGCTCTTTCTTGCAAAAGGGGCAAAAGTGACCAATATGGCAACTCTCTCAAATGGTGTTCCAGATGTGGGGAACCATTTGGGACAATTCAAGGATGATATTTGGAGTGTGTTTGAGGTTTTATCTGGTTTTGAAAGTGAATGAATCAAGACATTGCTTGAAAAATGCAAAAAGTCCAATTTTGAGGTTTTGGGATGGGACTTTGTGATTTTGGTGTTACAGGTCACATATGAGAGTTTGGACAGCTTAGATATGACATATTGGATGTGTTTGAATCATGAGTTGTGATGGAATTGCTCTCTAACTCAAAAACTCAGAGATACCTTGCAAAAGAAGGCATTTTGGCCTAAAGAGAGGGATTTTGAGGAAAGCATTAGTTTGGATGCTTTGGTGTACTCAACCAGATCACAATTGAGGCCTATTTATAGTGTGTCAAGTATGTTTTGGCATCAATAGTGAATGGAGGCTGCAGCAGGCCTTTGGCCAATGTTATACAAAAGGAATCTCAAGTCTCCTCTAGCCATTAACTTGAGATTTGAGCACATGCTCTGTAGCTTTGGTTCAGAGATAAACTTGGACTGAATTCAGTTGGAATAGGATCAGTTTATGCCACCTTGGTGCATCCATTGAATGCTTGGAAACAAAATTAGAGTCTTGGCCTCTTTTAGGTTTTTTAGGTTTGGCATGGCTACTTGTAGATTCTTGGACTTTGGAGGCTTGGATATCAGATCATCCCCCTTGGATTTGATCCTCAGATGTGTCCAAAATGATGACAAGGCTTGGATTTATTAGGTTTGGACAAATCGAGCAAATGTGCATAATTCTGCCTTGAAAACCCAGTTCAGGATGCCATGCTCCAAGGGTTGTATCTCCTTGCTCAAATGGAATTTGGAGATGATCTGGTACTTGTTGGAAAGTCCTCATGGAATACTTTAACTTTGATTTCCACCCCTAGACCTGGTTTGACTTGGATCAAGGTGAAAAATGTCCCAACATTTTGGAAAAAGTAAGGCAGATTTTGACTTAGTGAAAATTTCACTAAGTGTTGGAAAAATGGTCATTTTCATGTTTTTGTGATTTTGATCAATCTATAACTTAAAATCCATGAAGAACTGGAATGATATGTAGTTGACACTTTTAAAGTATGCCATTGAAGCTACAAATCCATCTTTGGATCATCCAAAATGGTTGCTTGGATCTCAAGTTATGGTCCTTGGAAGTTGGTACCCTAGCCACTTTGTTCCATAACTTAGAAAATTTCAAAGTTTTTTATGGTTACCCCCTTTTACAAGTTAACTCACTTTCTTTGGTTTTTCTTGATGAATGATGATTCAAATCACATATTAACATTGTTTTAGGGTTAAAGAACCTTGGTTGACCAAAAATTCAAAAAGTCAAAGTTTGGATTTTTGTACAGTTGACTTTTTATCGAATGAAATCTAAAGTGTGCGATCCTTTGTAAAATCAAGTCCTTGACCTTAATCAAACCTAATGGATGGATTACATAGGTGTTATAGGGTGTATTGAATCATGTCCCAAGGTTTGGGAGCATGTCCTGATTCAAAGTCAAAGGTACATTTGACTTTTTCCTCGAAACCCTAATTGTGGTCCTGATGAAATTGAAGCTTGTGGATCAAGCTTCTTGGATCAATCCATTATTGCAAATGGATCAATGTAGTGTATTGGGGACCCTCAAATCATGTCTTGAGGTCTTGGCTCATGTTTTGTCCCAAAAGTCAACTTAGGGATGAATTAGGTCAAGAAACCTTAATTCCTGATTTTTGGTAAATGCATCCCCTGAGGTTAAATTGACTTGCTGATTGGGTCCATGAGGTCCCTTGGAGTATCTTGGGTTGTTGTTTGAAGCATTGGCTCATGGCCAGAGGAAAATTTCCATCTGGAGGCCTTGGTCGACCAAAACCCTAATTTGGTGACACTGACGATCTTGAGGCTTGATCCACTTGGAATGTTGCAACCTTGTGCTTGATTCTTGAGGTGGGATTCCTCTTGATTCTTTGTGGATGTTTGAGATGTTAGACAAGTTAAAGATCACGTCATTCCTTGATTGATCCTTTGTCTAAGTACTCTGAGAGGGCCTGAAACCCTAATTTCTGATTATGGTGAATGCTCAACCATCTTTGAGGAGATTGATGAGGCATGTAAATACATCCATATTGTGATAATGATTTGTACAATGATGGGAGACCTTAGTGGTCAAAATTTGGGGTATGACAGTAGGCTCAATCTGGTACATCTTGGGAACACACGTAAGTTAAAATGACATATCAAACCATTTTTGTCTTTGAAAAAATTTCATATTTTACTTTAACATCTGTTAAGGAATGATCTTTGATCATTGCCATTGTTAATTACCAAGAGCCTTGGTTGAAGAAGAAGAAGGAAGATAAGGAAGAAGAGTAAAAAAGATGTTGTTATTTCATGTTTTACTTCAATACACATATGCTGCTACTTTTAGAGTTGATATTAGTTGTAACTAACTCACTAACAACTCTAACTGCATAACTGTTTTCTAACAGCTTTTAACCTCTACCTAATTATACAAAGCTCATTTCTAATACCCTCCCTTACCCCCCCCCCCCCCCCCCCCCCCCGCGCACACACACACACACACACACACAAACAAAGTCATGGTGGTGGTTTAGGCATCACTTTGAGCTTGGGACGAAATTCAAGGAACAAGGTTGTCGTGAGAGGCTTTGTGAGCATGTATGGAAGTTGAGCATGGCACGGGACAAGTTGAATCTGAAGCTGCTTGGCCACAACTCTTTCACGAACAAAGTGGATATCTAGTTTAATGTGCTTTGTTTTTGCATGTAGAACCAGATTATGTGATAGCATAACAACACTCATGCTGTCACAAAATAGCATGAGATCTCAGTAAGGAATATGCAGTTCACCAAGTAAGGATTCAAGCCATAACAACTCAGATGTTGGGTGAGCCAACGTGCAATATTCATCTTCTATGCTGGATCGAGCAACAAAAGCTTGTTTCTTTGAACTCTATGAGACATGGTTAGGACCAAAGAAAAAGCAAGAATCAGATGTTGATCTACGATCATATGGGTCACTGACCTAGTCAGAATCTTTCTAGGCACGTAACGAGAGTGATTGTGAGGTAGTAGCTGGAACAAGCATGAGGCCAAGCATTAGCGTGCAACTCAGGTAACAGAGTATTCTTTTGAGTGCATAATAGTGTGAATATAACAGTTGTGCCATGAATTGACATGCCTTATTTACTGCAAAGGCAATGTATGAATGTGTAAGAGTGAGATATCGAAGGGCCCCAACAGTAGATATATAGAGAAATAGATCAGATAACACATCAGACCCATGCTTACTCAATTTGCACGTGCTCATCATGGGGGTTGGTACTTATTTGGCTCTTGTCATGGTGATTTTGGAGAGTAAGTCATGTAGGTATTTCATTTGAGTCAATAATAGAAAGCCATCGGCTTGTTTATGAACTTCGACCCCAAGGAAATATCAAGGAGCAACAAGTTGTTTGAGTGCAATTTTGAGATTCATCTTGGTAATAAGCTCAAGAATTAGTGTGGAAGATGAGACAGTAACTAGAATATCATCCACATACACAAGGGCATCTATAACTATATATAAAGAGGATAAGACAATTTGGACTGGCCCATTTTCTTTCCTAAAATATCCTTTAAATATTATTACTATTCCCAAAATAACATGTAAAACCAAAAACAGTTCCATCACTTTTTTTAACTGCCTGAATAAAAAAAAACTGCTCAATCACTTTTTATTTACTCAATATTTAAGCATTACATAATTATTATTTTAAGTTTTGTTTTCCTTTCTAAAATTTAGAGCGGTCTATGGTTATCAAACAGAAGAAAATAGTTGTTTTTCATCCACAACAATGAAACGGCTATTGAAAGGGAAAGGGAAACTATGATGGCCAATCTCCGCAGTGACATCGGTATTAATAGTGACATTACTAACATTACAACCACATTTTTCTCTATTTTTTTCTCACAAATGAATTTTGTATGTATTGTATGAGTGTTTGAAATTTAATTGTTATTCTTTTTTCCTGTTCTTTTTAATTTTCACTTTAATTTTTTATTTTTTATTACTCAAATTTACATTTTATAGATTCAAAATTTTCTCTTTCATGCATGAAGCAGATTGTAAAATGTTCCATGGTGCTATTTTTATCTATTTTTATTTGATTTAAGGAGATGAATCAACAACTATTTAGTATTTTTAATGATCAATTGGTAGTTTTATTAAATTCTTAAATTTTTAAATAGTATTTTTCAATTTTTTTCCATCTACAGTTTTTTTCCATTGATCCTGGTTTATTTTTTTAGGAAGCGTCAATGTCTCATTAAAAAATCAATAACATTTGTAGAGATGCAGAGTGATACGCATATTGAGATCAAAGATTATTATTTCAGTTTTATTTATGATTTTTTAACATTTCTTCTAAGGGGGTTTATTATTTTTTTGAACGTCTCTTTTATTTTTATTTATAAAGAATCAATGGTTTCGTTAATTCGAATGCAATTTAAATGTTTAATTATTTGGTTTAAAAGCCGCCGATCAAATCCTTATTTTATTGATAATTCGTAATAGGAAATAAGATATTACAAGTAAATAGTTAGCACAATAAAAAATATAACATGGATTAGGCATTACAAAACATATTAATAAGTAGTAGTTAAATTTTGCACGTTATTTAATCAAGATAGAAGAATGTCGGTTTCCACAATTAATTAAATTGCACAACATATATAACTGAGTTTTATCTTTTAAAATAACTAACACACCACTTCATAAACATAAGGGTGTCTGATGATAGAATGCGAAAATTTCAGAGAGAGAAAAATTTTAGAGATTGCATTGGTTTGAACCATTGTTAAAAATGGTGCATGACCGACCAAGTAGAGACAAATTGCGGCATGTTGGTGGAATTTGTTTGTATGTTAATGTAACCATCTGCATTTTATTAGTTTTATTTCCATTTTTTCTTAAAACTGTTGGCACTTTTTGAATTCATCTTTTCATGATAAATTGGTAGTGATAATTATATCTACTACTGAATAGACATTTCGTCTATCTCAATTAAATTTTATTGAGCATCTTATATTGGTTTGATACATTTATATTGATTTAAATTTTGATGAATAATTTGATATTTTAGACCTTAGAATATTTTTTTTATGTACGTTGGATGAATCATCAAAATTTTACAGATTGAATTGGTATGAACCATTGTTAAAAATGTAAATTATTAACCGTTAATTTGTTCCATTTAAATTTTATATTGGATTTATACATGTAATATAACTAAAGTTTTAGAACACAATTCAAGCATTTTTGTTTAAAAGATTAACATTTTGCTGGCAAACCGATCTGTTTTATCTATGAAGACGGGTGGTATCTCTATAAAGAATACTATATTTTACACTAATTACAATTAATTTCACTATTTTTCTTTATTTTTAAAAAGTTCTGAGAAATTTATATTTTGCTTTACCGCGTCAATATTACAGGGAAAAAGAAAATTCTTCACATAAAGATAAAGATTTCATGTTCGATCTTCCTCTTAAAGCACGTCATTGATGAGACAATATCAATAATATTTTGTATGCTTTAGTTCTTGATTATAATTTAAAATATTGTTTACAATTTTCTAAATGCATTGATGCTATTATTTACAGAGAATATTTTTCATGTTGCGTGTGTTGTGGGCAATGAATTTAGGTGCTTAAGGGCAGCAATGACATATTTTGTTTAGAGTCAATTTCTGAGTGTTGACAATTCTTTTAAATTCTATATCACAGTCATATATAAATTAAAATATATTATACAATAAAAATATGTTAACAATTCTTTTAGAATCAGTTTCTGAGAGTTGAGTAGTATGCAAGTATATGGGCAAGGAGAAGGAAAAACATATACACGACAACAATTAATTGCACTATTTTTTTTTTAATTCACTACAGTATTTTATGAGTATATATTTTTCATCTTGATTTTAATTCTACTAATTGTATCTAGATAATTTTATTTTTAATGCGAATTGCAATAAATATCTCATAAAAAATATATACGCATTAATACTTTCCCGCTGTGCGCATTCTCGTGCCCATCTGGACGCTAGTAAAGTATAATGTTGTTATGATTATACACGAATAATGAGTGATCACACCTGCTCGAGGAAAAACCAAAATGAACGAGGGCTTGATGCAGCTTTTCAAACCAGGCACGAGGAGCTTGCTTTAAGCCATATAGTGCTTTGTTAAATTTGCAAACAAGCTAAGGATTGTCTTTATCAAAACCTAGTGGTTGTTGTATATAGACCTCTTCATGCAAATATCCATTGAGAAATGCATTATTGATGTCAATTTGCTTAATATTCCACCTATGTCTAATGGCCAGAGTTAAGATGACACGAACGGTGGTAGGCTTGACTACAGGAGAAAAGGTTTCATGGAAGTCAAAACTCTCCTGCTGGTGAAACTCCTTAGCCACTAGCCGTGCTTTGTATTTGGCTATGCTACCATCTGATTTTCCTTGAGTTTAAATACACATCTGTAACCAATGGCTTTCTTATGAGGTGGTAAGGTAGTTAGAACCCAGTTCTTAACTAGTGAAGCATACTCAGATTGCATGGCTTGTAACCATTCAAGATTGACCATTGCTTGTCTGAAGGTGGTAGGTTCAGAGTGAACTAGATAGATCATATGCTTCAAGTTGCCTGTTTTATCTCTTGTAATCATAGGATAAGAATTATTCACAAGATGGATAGTATCCTGACCCGAGGTGCTATGAAAGGAAGCAGGCCTAGCCTCAATTGTGTGAGTTGGAACTTTATTTGGAGATGAGGCATCAAGCTGAGAATTGGATATAGATGTTACCACCCGGTCATTTACTTGAGAAGTTACTACAATGTCTGCAGATGCTGACAAGGGAGTATGTTGAGATTGTGACATAGGTGACAATGTCTTAGGAGAGTGGGACCTGTTAAGGTCATGATGCTCAAGTTCTGGTAGTGAATCTTAAGCAAGGAGGGTTGTATCTAAACCTAATTGAGCTTGATGATTAGTATCATTAGCTGTTGATTGTTGTTGTGAATGTATTGTAGAACCACATTCTTGCTTCCAATTGGAACAAGTAGGTACAACTCCATACTTTGCTTATGCCCTAAGGATGAAGGAGCTGGAATTCCTGTGGTAGTGAAGCTAAGTTTGAAGAGAAATTCTCCCTCATGAAATACGTCTTTTGAGATGAAGACTCTTCCTTCAGAATTCAGACACTTAAACCCTTTGTGTGTGGGAGAGACTCCTAGGTAAACACACTTTGAGCTTCTGAACTCAAGCTTGTGCTTGTTGAAGGGCCTCAGGTGTGGGTAACAGGCGTAGCCAAACACTCTAAGTGAGGAATAATTAGGTTACTTGTTTTGCACTGCTTCAAAAGGAGATGAAAACCTAGGAAGGGCACTAGTAGGCAACCTGTTAATTAGATATACTGCAGCGGTAAAGCTATGATCCCAATATGTAATAGGAATAGTTATATGAGTAAGTAAGGTGAGCCCTAGTTCCACAATGTGCCTATGTTTCCTCTCTACCTTCCCATTTTGGTGTGGTGTATGCGGAAAGTGAGTTTGTGTATGATGCCTTGTTCATTAAGCAACTTGGTAAGAAGTCTGAACTCACCACCAAAATCAGACTGAACAGCCTTGATCTTGCCATTAAGTTGAGTAGTAACATATTGTTGAAAGAGCATCACTTTTGTTTTTCAGAAAATAGATTCAAGTGTAACTGGAATATGCACCGATAAAGGCAATGTAGTAATTGTAACCATTATGGGATGAGGTTGTTGCAGGTCCCCATAAATCATTATAGATAAGATCAACCAAATTATGATATTTGGTATTGGACAAGAGGGCATGTAATCTATGAGATTTACCAAGGCAACATGAATCACAAAACTCATCGAACTTTTTATTATTGAATTGAATATTACACAACTGAAAAAATATTTCTCATGCTATTAGTGTTAGCATGTCCTAGCCTAGCATGCCACTGAGCCATAGAGCTAGAGTTTACTGTTATGGTCCCTTGTTTGGGATCGTGTTGACACAGTCCTAGACGCGGTCGAAGCCTTCTTTCGATCTATAGTGAAGAACAGAAGCGGACTCGTCCTTGACAGAGTCTCTTCTTAAATTCACGAAGTATTTTTTATAATAATTATTGATAACTTTCATTGACAATCTAAATGCCTTTAAATAGGCTTACAATAGATTAAGAATCCCTAATTAAACTAGGTCAATAACTACTTTTCCCTAACATTACTATCATTTAAATTTAAATGATAACAATCCTAGTTAATAGGTAGATTTTGTTTTGACCCCTAAATCCTATCCTAAAATTACTGAAATTCAAATTCTGTTATGCTAACTTATAGAAACTAACAAATAAATAATTAAATAAATAATTAAATCCTACTCAGCAAACTAATCCTAATCAGCAGCAGAATTAGAGGTCTTCCTCTTTTGATACTGCTTTCCCACAAATGCATCCATATCATCACTTCCCTTCTCGGCATTGAGCGTGTCCTCAAGCTCAAATTCTGGATAAGCCTCGCAAAACTGATTAAAAGGTTCCCACGTTGCATCTTCTAGAGCATATCCTGCCCATTGGATTAATAACTCTTTGGTTCCTCTATTTATTCTACTGCGAAGGGCTGTTTTTGGAGTAGGTAAGGCATTTCCATCGAACACTGGCGGCAAGTTGCTTGGTGAAATTGGTGGGGTTCCTTTATACTCCTTAAGGAGGGAAACATGGAATACATCATGTATTCTACTATCCCTAGGAAGCTGAAGTTTGTAAGCCACCGAGCCTATCTTGGCCACGACTTGAAAAGGACCATAAAACTTTGGTAGGAGTTTGTGATGTTTCTGCCTTGACACAGTGAGTTGTCGATAGGGGTGGAGTTTTAGCCATACCCAAGCACCAATCTCAAAGTTCAATTCTCTATGTCCCGAGTCATATGCATTTTTCATGCGTTGTTGAGCTTGCATGAGTCTTGCTCGGGCATCTTGAAGGACTACATCTCGTTCCTGAATAGCCTTATCAACGGCCTCATTGCGGGTGGATCCAGCAGTATAATGAAGAAGACGGGGTGGGTCTCTTCCGTATACCAACTTAAATGGCGTAGTTCTGAGTGAGGTGTGGTAAGAGGTATTATAACAGAATTCAGCCCAAGGAACCCAATCAACCCATTTGCGTGGGTAATCACTAGTGAGGCAGCGGAGGTACATCTCGATAGTGCGGTTAACCACTTCTGTTTGTCCATCGGATTGTGGATGATAAGCAGAAGAAAAGGCCAATTTAGTCCCACTTAGGCGAAATAGTTCCTTCCAAAATAGACTTTGGAAGACTTTGTCACGGTCAGACACCATGGACTCCGGTAATCCATGAAGCTTGAATATTTCTGTAAAGAAAACAGTGGCAACAGACCTTGCTGTAAATGGATGAGATATCGGTAAAAAATGTGCATATTTGGAGAGTCGGTCAACCACCACAAGTAGAACTGATTTACTGTGGGCCTTAGGCAGCCCTTCCACAAAATCCATAGAAATATCTGCCCAAATTTGTTGCGGAATTGGAAGAGGCTGCAGCAGTCCTGCAGGCTGAAGGGTTTGCCATTTATGGCCCTGACAAACTGAACAATTTTGTACAAACTCCAGAATAGTAAGCTTCATGCCCTTCCAATGGAAATCTCGTCGAATACGATGAAGGGTTTTCAGGATGCCTTCATGTGTCATGTCATGAATGGCGGAGAGGATAGTGGGAATAAGAGAGGAGGTGGGCAGCAGATGTATCCTTTCCTTGAAGAAAATTAAGCCATCATTAATGGACCACTTTGGCCCTAATTCTCCCTGTTCAATGGTTCTCTTCAGCTGTATTAATTCATGAAGTGTTGCTGTTTCCTTGCGAATATCCTCCAAAATACCAACATGAGGAAATGATATCGCCATTACATGCGGTTCCTCCTCTTCTCGCCTGGACAAGGCATCTGCACTTCTATTTAATTTTCCTGCCTTGTATTCTACTCTGAAATCAAATCCCATTAATTTACTCATCCAATGTTGTTGTGGGGAAGTGGTCAGGCGTTGTTCCAACAAGTATTTAAGGCTAAAATGATCTGTCCGTATAAGGAAATGCCTACCCCAAAGGTAGGGGCGCCAATGTGTTATAGCTTTGGCCAATCCTATCAATTCACGCTAGTATGCAGCTAGTTTTGAGTGTCGTTCGGCAATTTTTCGACTGAAATAAGCAATGGGGTGTCCTTGTTGTTGTAGGACAGCTCCAAACCCACTGCCGGATGCGTCACATTCAACCACGAACTCGGCGTTGAAGTTTGGTAATTTAAGTACCGGGGCTGTCGATAAGGATTGTTTTAATGCTTTGAAGGCATTATCAGCTGCAGAATCCCAATGGAAGCCCTTTTTCTTTAACAAACTTGTTAGTGGGGCTGCTATTTCTCCATAGTCTTTGATAAATTTTCGATAATAACCTGCCAAACCGAGGAAACCTCTGAGGGCCTTTACAGATTGAGGGATAGGCCATTCTGTAATAGCTTGAATTTTCTCTACATCCATTTCGACTCCAGCACCGTGAATAATATGGCCCAAATAAGCCACTTGTGACTCACCAAAGGAGCATTTGGATTTCTTCAAAAACAGCATGTTGGTCCTTAATAATTCAAAAACTAGCCGCACATGATGTATATGTTCCACCCATGTTTTACTGAAAATTAAGATATCATCAAAGAAGACTAGCACGAACTTACGTAAGTACGGCTGAAAAATTTCATTCATTAGATTTTGAAAGGTTGAAGGAGCGTTGGTGAGGCCGAATGGCATGACTAGAAATTCGAAGTGTCCATGGTGAGTTCTAAAGGCTGTCTTCTCTACATCCATTGCTGCCATTCGTATTTGATGGTACTCGGATCTTAAATCTAGCTTTGTAAAATGTTGTGCCCCATTAAGCTCATCCAACAACTCGTCCACCACTGGAATCAGAAACTTATCCTTTACTGTTTGGGCATTGAGTTCACGATAATCCACACAAAAGCGCCATGATCCATCATGTTTCTTGACTAAGAGAACAGGTGAAGAGAATGGGGACTTGCTGGGTTGGATAATCCCTTGTTGTAGCATCTGAGTGCACTGCCTTTCAATCTCATCTTTTTGAAAATGTGGGTACCTATATGGTCTGACAACCACTGGTCCTGTGCCCGGATTAAGCGGAATGCAGTGATCACAATTACGACTAGGTGGTAAGCAAGATGGTTCCATGAACAAGTCTGCAAAGTCTGCCAACAATTTCTCTAAGATCACCACTGGGGAATTCTGTCCCTGCATCAAATTCAGTCTATGTTCGGATTCCGCAGGTTTACCCGTCCATTCTACCTTCTTCCCATTCACCGTAAACTCCATCTTTAAGGAACTAAAATCCCATAAAATTGGACCCAAAGTGCACAGCCACTTTACTCCTAAAATCACATCAAATCCAGCAAGCGGAATGGTATAGAAATCTGTTTGAAACCTTTCTTGTGCCACAAAAAATGGTACAGACTTGCAAATTCCCATACTAGTTACCTTCTCTCCATTTGCAACATACACTCGCAGCCCTGATTTTTTCCATACATTTAACCCCAAACATGGAATTAAGTCTTCACGTATGAAATTATGTGTGCTCCCCGAATCAACTAAAACTGATACTGTTACTCCCGCCACTTTCGCAAGCAACTTCATAGTACAAGAGTCATGATTTCCATTAATGGCATGCAAGGAAATTTGAGGATCTGCAGTAGCTTCGTCCTCTGACTCATTGTCTTCGTCCTCGATCCCTTCAAGCAAAAACAACTTTTTACATTTATATCCTGTTGTGAAGGACTCGTCACAGTTGTAACACAACCCCTTTACCCTCCTTTCCGCCATTTCAGCACGTGTTAATCTTTTGATAAAAGGTGCAGAAACTGTTTTATTATTACTTCCAGGCAGTTTAGGTGTGTGTCCTTCTCCTTTTGCTACTGTGCCTTTATGGCTTGAGAAGGCAGAGCCATTGTTGGAGGATCTACTTGCATTATCGCGTGTTGTAAGCGTTCCTCGTGAGCACTTTAGTTTGTGTTCAAATGCGCGAGCCATGTTCATAGCAACTCCTAGATTTTCTGGTTGTTGAAGTTCAACGTCTATCCTTAATTCTTCAATCAGCCCAGCGCTAAATAAGTCTACTTGTTGTTTAGGCTTAAGATCATGGGTTCTAGCAAGCAAGGACTGAAATTTGCGTTGATAATCATCCACCGATCCACTTTGCTTGAGGTTGGCGAGCTCTCCCAATGGATTATTACTCATTGGCGGTCAGAACCGTATATGGCAACATTCCTTAAAACGATCCCACGTCATGTCGGGTTCTTCTTCTTCCATTTGATCGAACCATAGTTGCGCTTCTCCTATCAAATGAAACGCTGCCAATCCCACCTTATCTCCTTCAGCACTTCTTTGGTTTAGAAAAAACCTATCACAACGCCGCAACCACCCTAATGGGTCGTCTGTCCCATCATAAGTGGGAAATTCGATTTTGGAATAGTGCGGAATCATGCCTCCCCCCATTTGCGAGATGCTTTTGTCTCTGTGATCATTATTGTTGCCCTTATTGTTTACTCCATCGCTGGAGCTGTCTTTTTTAGAACCCTTATTCCCTTCCTGAACTATGGTGGAGAGATTAGCCACCTGCTCTTCAAGAGCAGTTTGCCTGGCTGTCATCTGTTCCATGAATTCCCTCATTGTTGCTGCTAAATCCGCGTCACCCATGTTGGCTCTGGATACCAAATTGTTATGGTCCCTTGTCTGGGATCGTGTTGACACAGTCCTAGACGCGGTCGAAGCCTTCTTTCGACCTATAGTGAAGAACAGAAGCGGACTCGTCCTTGACAAAGTCTCTTCTTAAATTCACGAAGTATTTTTTATAATAATTATTGATAACTTTCATTGACAATCTAAATGCCTTTAAATAGGCTTACAATAGATTAAGAATCCCTAATTAAACTAGGTCAATAACTACTTTTCCCTAACATTACTATCATTTAAATTTAAATGATAACAATCCTAGTTAATAGGTAGATTTTGTTTTGACCCCTAAATCCTATCCTAAAATTACTGAAATTCAAATTCTGTTATGCTAACTTATAGAAACTAACAAATAAATAATTAAATAAATAATTAAATCCTACTCAGCAAACTAATCCTAATCAGTAGCAGAATTAGAGGTCTTCCTCTTTTGATACTGCTTTCCCACAAATGCATCCATATCATTTACATCATTGGTAGATGACACACATGAATTGACAAAGACTATTCCTAAAGTGTTATTGACTACATGGTCCAAAGGATATGATTTGGTGGACACTTTGTCTTGTGAACTATCCAAGGCAATTATGGAGAAGCAATAGAGACCACTTTCATCAAGCTTACCCTCCAATAGCACTTAATTAGATGTCTGGGATTTAACAAAGCAACGATTAGGATGAAATTCAAAGTAGGCTCGATTATCCTTAGAAAACATGGATACAAATATTAAGTTTCTTGTAATGTAAGGAACAAAAAGCAAGTCACTGAGTTTTAACAAGTGATTTGGCATAAAATTGAAAGCAAATTGAGGGCATCCTATTGACTTGACTTCTAGACACTGTCCATTACCAATTATCATTTTGTTTGGTCCAACACCTGATGTGTAACTCTATAAATGTAAAATATATGAAGTAATATGATGAAAGGCGCCTGAGTCAGCAAACCAGGCATGTGCCTCCAGATCATGAGGGATGTAGAGTTGTTCATGGTGTGAAACATAGGTTGAGGCTTCATCAGTTGTGGCAGCTGGTGGATTTGAGATTTTAGCATCACTTGGACTTGAAGAGGTAGTGCCTTGAGCAAGTGACTTTTCTGTAGTTGGAACAAAATGCTCATCAAATTTGTCCCAGCAGGAAAGAACAAAGTGTCCATACTTGTTACATAGCAAACAAGTAGGTCTGTTGCCTAGTATAGTCTGTTGTCTTTCATTAGGGGCTGAATTTTGTTGAGCACCCTGTCTACGACCTCGAGTGTACCTGCCTCTACCTCATGAGTAACCATTTCTGGCAAGATTCTGCACAAAGGAACCATGAGCAATGTTGGCAGATGCATTTGAAGTAGCAATTTCTTACTTGTACTTGTCCAGTTATGCCTTTTGCACATACAACAAAGCTTCAACCTCATACATATTAATGAGATCATCTTTGCTATAAACCATCATAATAAATGGATTGTATTCTTCAGGTAACCCTTGAAGAATCACATTAACCTGATCCCTATCAGAGATTGGATCACCTATTGCCAAGAGGGAATTTGCAATAGTTATAATAAGAAGCACATACTCAGAGATGGATCTAGCATCTTCATTGCTAGTTTTTAACTTAGATCGCAGTTGATGGACACAAGCCTTCATTTGAGAATTAAAGTGTTTGTGGACTTTGTCCCACACTTCATGTACATGCTTGCATGCGAGAACTCGAAGTAACACAGATTCATATGTGGTTGATAATAACCATGTGAAGAGGGATTGATCCTGAACCATCCATGCCTCATATTCTTCAGACACCAAATTGGATATACGATCAAGATCAGTGTTGAACACAGGAAGGACTTGCGAATTCACAACAAACCGATGTAGTTTTGAGACAGGATAACTCCTTCCACCTGTTGATTCCATAGCAAGATATTGTTGTCTTGTAGTTTGATGGAGATTTTAGGACTAAATGAAGACGACGAACTTGTTGAATTGAGCTATGACATGGAATTTTGAGAGTGGTGCACTGGTTTACCACATGAGTTAGTTGGTACAACATGATTCGATGAGTTTTCAGGATCTGTCATTCTTGATTTCTCAGAAACTTTGAGCAACAGATGCAATTGAGGATTTGAGGATTAGCAAACCACATTTCTCTTAAACTTTGAGCGGTTTATAGGTTGCAGGAGGTGCAAGTTTCTCTGAAACTGATCGAGCTCACTTTCTTCTATGAAGACAGTTCTCTGCACCTTGTTGAATCTTCATTCATGGTGTCTTCTATGAAGACTGTAGGGTGGTTGAAGTGTAGCAGAAATCTGGTCCCTAAGGCGATTGATACCATGTTAAGGAATGATCTTTGATCATTGCCATTGTTAATTATCAAAAGCTTTGGCTAAAGAAGAAGAAGAAGGAAGATAAGAAAGAATAGTAAAAGAGAAGTTGTTATTTCATGATTAACTTCAACACACACATATTGCTACTTTTATAGTTGCTGTTAGTTGTAACTAAACTCATCTCCAATAAATTCTCACTTTGCATTAAAAAAACTACAGCAATTATCAATATCCCTAAAGTAAGAACTGAAATAATGTATATAGAGTCTAAAAACAAATCAAAAAGTAAAATTTATAAAGAATACAATATAGTGGCACTTAGGATGATCCATGATTAATACAAAAATTGCCTTCCCATTCTCTATCTACTAAAGAAAGAAGACAAATCAACTTTATAAAAAATACAAGAAACGAAAGAAGATATGTAATAAATTGTCCCGGCTCAACTTAAGTTTTTAATGAATTTTTTTGTGATATGTTAACACACAAATTGTACATCAAATTTTAATATCAATTTCGACATTAATAAGTTTAATGAAAAGTTAATAAATTTAATAAGTACCATACAACTTATTAAAATTATTGTTAGTGCATATATCTTTTGGATGACTTAATTATCTCCTACTTAAAACACTTTTTTAAAAGAAAAAAAAAAAGTAAAAATAATTCAAATAACATAAAAAAAAATGAAATTTTGGTTGGTAAGTTATCAATAAATTTTAAATTGTCAAAAATAATGTTATTAAGTTTAATGTTTGTGCATATATGTTTTGGATGACTTTATTTTTCTATTTTAATAAAAGTATAACTTACACATAAACCTTTTATGAACAAGTTGTTTATATAAACTGGGATATATGATAATAACATGTTGCTAGAACTATTGTTAAAATTAAGTTTTATTGAAGAATGATTTAATTATAGTCAATAACTCGTTAATTTCAATGTACTAACCTCTCCTTGATTACATCTTTTCTTATAGAGGGTCAAATGCTTATTTGATGCATGAAATAGTTCCAAAGTAACTTAAATTGCTTGAATGTAATTTTAAATCGAGCAATATGTCAGAGCTGTAATTGATTGTTGGGTTAATAGTCATTTACCTCCTGCAATATAGGCGAGTTTTGATTTACCCTCCGTTAAAAAAATTATTTTGGATTACTCCTTTGAAATTTTAAAATTTTAAGTCTTTTGCCCCCCAGGTAGAAAAATTACTCCCCTGTAAAATATTTTTTTTTTTATTTACCCCCCTGGTTTTTACACGCTTAAGGGGGTACCCTAAAATTTCAGGGGGTAATCTAAAATTATTTTTTTAAAAGGGGGTAAATCAAAATAAGCATATATTGCAAGGAGATAAATGACTATTAACCCTTGATTGTTTGAAGCCCACAACAGAATTTTTCTTATGAAACCTAATGACTGTTGAATATTGTGGAAGGTAAAATGTATGAACTTAATGATGTATATGCTGAGTTTGATATTTCATCATATATTTTACTCACAAATTATGATTATTCAATTGAGGCTATTGTGCAAAGTACATTTTCTAATTTTTTTTAGAGAATTACCATTCATATGATTATCTAAGAATTCGAGTTATTCTGACTGCAACCATAGATACACTTGATCAAAATAATGAACATGTTCTTACAACACTGCATGGTAATTATTAATATGTTGCATATTTTTTACATGAGAAGTTCCTATATAACTATTTTGTATGCGTTACGAATTATTATGTCATTTGGTGAAGCAAGGGACTACTATAGCTCAAATTCCACTGATAGATCTAAAATACATGACATGGACGTTATAGAACTTCTTAGCCCTCAATTTCTTAGCTCGCTAAGAACATTAGGATTGCCCAATCATCACATTAAATTGAAGATTGGAACTCTGGTAATGCTCATGAGAAACATTGATCAGTCCGTGGGCTTGTGTAACGGAACACGTTTAGTTGTGACTAAAATGCCAAAATATATTATTGAGGCACGAATTATGGGTTGTAAAAGCCATGTAAACCTCATCTACATACCCCATATAGATATGTCTATGTCACAATTTCCATGTCCTTTCAAATTGATCATAGACAATTCCCGATAATTGTGTCATATGATATGACCATCAACAAATCACATGGTGAATCTCTTGATTGGGTTGGGTTATATATACTATAGGATGTGTTTAGTCACAGACATATCTATGTTTCAATTTCTATGGTGACTTCTAAGAAAGGGATCAAAATATTGGTACATGATGAATAAAACAATGTCAAAGTTAGTACAACTAATGTTGTCTATAAGGAGGTTTCCACCACATATAAGAGGTATATCTCCATTTTGTTATTGTTTGTATATAGAAACACACAGTAAAATGCCATTAAGTATTGTTGTGTCACTCAAATGTTATGTTGTGGTAACATCATTATTAAATTAATATCATTCCTAAAAGTGTTTTCAACTAATAATTGTCTTCTTTTAGGAACCTATACATCACTTTTGCTACAAGATTGGTTGCAAAAGTTAAACTATGTAAGTTGGCACCACCATCGTGTTAACATATCTTATTTGGACTTCATATTTTTTTTGTCTTTACTATGTTGTACAATGGAAACAGACTCCACAATCATGTTCACAAATCTAATATATACCTCATTATTGTTTGTATTCTCTCATCCCAAACTATCGTTAGTTATATCATGTAAATATCATATAGTTTGATCATATTCATTTCATTTTGTAGGTTTCTTTACATAGTTGAAGCATTGGGCACTTAAAAGACAAAAGCAAAACTTCAGGATGTATTTTTGGATGGAAATCAAGAATTCCAGTTGTGCTCAGCGTGATAAAGCGCACTTAGACATGACTAGTGCTCAATGCAGCGCTTAGCGCCATTTGTGGCGGCTTGATCTTTTTGTCTCGTAGCCACACTAAGCGGGCTCTACTTAGGCTTAGCGTAGTCTGCTTTTGCATCCTAGTATATATAGTTTTCTACTTCAAATATTTTTTTAACACAATACCCATTTTGAGAGCAAAACACACCAAAAATAATATAGAACTCAGAATCAAGTCTTCGGAGCGTCAATCTTCGATTTTTTGACATTGATGCTTGTGAATATCTTCTCTGTTCTTTTGAAGCAAGCTACCATGATATGTAGCTAAACCCCCTTGTATCAAGATTAGATGTAATTAATCTAAATAGTATGTATTTATTTTGATCCTTTACATGTGAACTAGTAAATGATCAATATAGATGATTATCTTTGCTTTTGTGTTATATTCATGGTTTAAATCATTGTTCAGAAATATCTTTCAAGTATTGACCTAATTTCTCATCTATCAAAGACCAGTGTCTAGACATAAATTTGGAGTTTGATATTAAGTTGTATCAAGTTTTAATGTTATTGTATTGTTTAATAGGTTGAGATATCGTCAATTAAACAATACGGTAAAAATCACAATACCGGTTAGACATAAGCGGTATTGATGAGTGATACATGGTTATATTGATTATAAATGAAATTCTCATGCTAGATTAGTCGAATACATATGAAATAGGTTGGTGAACTTTAATCTTGACATGCTTTTTTAACCTTAAAGTCTGAATCTTATACCGTTGTTACATATTTTTCATGCAATCGATAATTTTCACAATAAAAAACCCTTTGAAACCATTAATTAAAATATTGTTAACTATAGAACGACAATAATATTACACTAATCCCAGTGGATACGTGTTAAAGCGGTAAAGCGGCAAGCAACAAAAATATTTGGAAGTATTTATCCAGGAATTTATCGTGTCCACAGAGATTGGCTATTGAACTTCCGTTCGACAATATCAATGTTAATGAGTTTGGATTAAAATGATTTACACATAGAAACAGAAAAGTAAATATTAAAACAAAAAGAATTCATTCTTCAGAGAGAAGAAACTTATCCGGCATGCACATAATCGACTCCTCACAAACATAAACTTACCGACCAGTTATACTCAACCTACAATACTCCTCAATATCACCCAACATCGCTCACAACCAAGGTTATGTCTAACGCAAAGTTGAGAGAACAACCGTGTTACCATCGTCGACACTCTCGCACCCGACTCGAGACACAGAGGCATTAAGCTTCGACGCCTATTGAAGATTGTTAGCTCTAAATCTATCTCTAGAATCCAGAAACTAACAGATAATCAGCCATAATAGAAGTTTGCGAGGATTATCTCTAACACAACCCAAACCCCGAGCATAAAGCAAAAATCAGAGACAATCACCAATAGAGATTTGTAAAGCAAATATCATACAACGCCATGGGCGACAAATATACATGAGTTCAGAGTAAATACATATACAACAACCCAACAAAGAAGAAAAACACAAAGAAGAAGAGAAATGAACCAAACATCTCGCGGTTTGTCAACGCCGATCGACGATCAATCCACCTCGGTTTGTCCGTGTGCAAGCTTCCATGTTGTTTTCTAAGCTAATCTACTGAAAAATGAAGTTTGATGGAGTTAGGACAAAAATCCCCAAAACCATAACATAAAAAATGGTAAAAATGAACTTATAAACATTCCAAATTCTGTCATGTTCACAAAGCGAACGATTTACTCGCAGAGCGAGCCTCAAAAAGTGGCACTTAAGTGCCTATAGAATAGTTAAACCGACTCTGTACGAACATTCGCTGGGAAGTTCGCTTTGCTAACTTTGGTCCCTTTTTCTACTGTCTCGTTCGCTGGGAAGTTCGTTTTGCTAACTTTGGTCCCTTTTTGCTCCCAGCCCTTGTTTTGACCATAACTTTTGAACCGTAACTCAGATTGACGCACGGTCGGAAGCGTTGGAAAGCTTATTCAATGCTCTATACAACAATGGAAAAATATCATTGCTTGAATACCTACAAAAATGAGAGAAAATCAATTAAACTCAATGATATTTACACGATACGTAATATATACACTATAACGTAAAGTAAACTTATTTACAAACAAATCGGGGTTTATTCGTACGATATTAACAAAAAGTATCGATAAGTGCAACAAAACTTATATACAAAAATAGTTACAATTTGCACTTATCAAACTCTCCCCAACTTAAACTTGTTTGTCCTCAAACAAAAATCAAACAACTCAAAGAAACAAAGTGATAACCAAAGAATCACGAATCAACAGGTTTTGAAAAACGGATAAATGAATGGTTCAAATGAAAAATGGTACACACAAAGTAAATACTTACCACTAAACTACAACGATAACATAGTCACGAAACAAATACAAAATACAAAAATTATGCCAAACATCCTAAAATAACACAAATTCAAATGTGAATCACACCTAGCAAAAACAATCATCGGTAGATGAAAAACACAAAATAAGGTACTTATCACTCAAACAACAATCATGCAAATAATAGACTAAATTATGCAACCATCCAAAAATTCACATTGAACATACAAAGGCAAGAATCACAAGGACTTTTAAGGTTGTACCGTAGTCAGGTAAAAAAACAAGGGGCAATTTCTAAAGGTAATTGAAACAAAAACTTTCCTAAGCCTAAGGGAGTGATCTACTCACAAAGATTCAAACACACAATTCCAATCAAATTCTTCCACAAACCCAAGTGTTACACAAAACACAATACTTATTTAGCACAATTATTTGAACTATTTTTTTTTTCCTTTCTCAAGGATTTTCTTTTTCTTTCTTTTTCACATTTTACTTTTCTTTTCTATTTCATATATTTATTTTTTTTCTTTTCTTTTTCAACCTCATAGAAACCAACCAATGAGTAAACAATCATTCTCTCCCCAACTTGAATTCAACCACATCATCATGTGAATACTCCCTACTTTCTAAGGCAAGGTAAAAATTCTTACAACAACACAAAGTAGAGGGTCCAAGAAAAAACAAAATCCATTCAAAAATGAGTGAACTAAACACTCATAGACAAGCATTAAGTTCAGATAAAACATGGATAAAAAACTCAAAGAGGTTACGAATGATCACACGCTCACAAGGTGAATGACTACTTGGCTAGGTAGTTGTGCTCAAAATGAAACAAAATGCCTTGATCCTTTTCATGCATTCACATAATCAACACAAATAACAGATTAAGCATAATAAAATCCAGTTAGAACAAGAATGTTGGTACTCCACATATATGAACAATGGAAAGCTACCTCACAAAAAGGTTGGGAACTAAAGTGATTCATAACAAGAACAAGTATACAAAAGAATGAATGGCATGGAAGTTTGTAAAATGCCTAAGTATCATGAATATGCTAAAGTCAAGAAAGCGAGTAACACATACCTTGGTCGTGTACAAAACTTAACAATATCATTACCATACATCCATTAGTTGAAAAGATCAACCTTGGAACATCACTTTAAATTTCCTCAAGCTACTCAAAACAAGCTCATTGACAAGCACAAGGATTATTAATATAAACATACTAAAAGACTGGGTGAAAATCGATTAAACAAGTTGTAAAGTGAAGATTTGAGAATTTACGAAAAATCCGAGTACAATTTGTTTAATGAATGTTCACCACACTACCTAAGCTAGAATGAAAAAGTAATAACGAAACAAAAAAAATGATAAAACATGCTTCTTTTACGTCGTAAGATCGGCGCTTTTATAGTGCTTAGATAGTAACTTCCTTCATTCATGCCATGGTGATGCCTCACCGCGCAAACCAAAAGCAAGTGTCCTAACCAAACACTTAAACAAACGTAAAAAATGTACAAGTATCTATATAAACAATTGAAAATAGACAATATATACGATATCTACAAAACTCAAAAACAGTGAAACTATCGCAATGCAAGTCCAATAAAAACCAATTCCCCACAACGGTGCCATTTTGTTGAAGCGGCAAGCAACAAAAATATTTGGAAGTATTTATCTGGGAATTTATCGTGTCCACAGAGATTGGTCATTGAATTGTCGTTCGACAATATCAATGTTAATGAGTTTGGATTAAAATGGTTTAAACATAGAAACAAAAAAGTAAATATTAAAACAAAAAGAATTCATTCTTTAGAGAGAAGAAACTTATCCGGCATGCAGATAATCGACTCCTCACAAACTTAAACTTACCGACCAGTTATACTCAACCTACAATACTCCTCAATATCACCCAGCATTGCTCATAACCAAGGTTATGTCTAATGCAAAGTTGAGAGAACAACCGTGTTACCATCGTCGAAACTCTCGCACCCAACTCAAGACACAGAGGCATTAAGCTTCGACGCCTATTGAAGATTGTTAGCTCTAAATCTATCTCTAGAATCCAGAAACTAACAGATTATCATCCCTAATCGAAGTTTGCGAGGATTATCTCTAACGCAACCCAAACCCCGCGCATAAAGCAAAAATCAGAGACAATCACCAATAGAGATTTGTAAAGCAAATATCATACAACACCATGGGCGGAAAATATACATGAGTTCAGAGTAAATACATATACAGCAACCCAACAAAGAAGAAAAACACAAAGAAGAAGAGAAATGAACCAAACATCTCACGGTTTGTCAACGTCGATCGACGATCAATCCACCCCGGTTCATTCGTGTGCAAGCTTCCATGTTGTTTTCTAAGCTAATCTACTGAAAATTGAAGTTTGATGGAGTTGGGACAAAAATCCCCAAAACCATAACCTAAAAAATGGTAAAAATGAACTTATAAACATTACAAATTCGGTCACGTTCGCTAAGAAAACGATTTACTCGCAAAGCGAGCCTCAAAAAATGGCACTTAAGTGCATGTGGAATAGTTAAACCGACTCTGCACGAACATTCACTGGAAAGTTTGCTTTGCGAACTTTCAGGCAAACATTCGCTGGGAAGTTTGCTTTGATAACTTTGGTCCCTTTTTCTACTGTCTCATTCGTTGGGAAGTTCGCTTTGCTAACTTTGGTCCCTTTTTGCTCCCAACCCTTGTTTTGACCATAACTTTTGAACCATAACTCGGATTGATGCACAGTCGGAAGCGTTGGAAAGCTTATTCAATGCTCTATACAACAATGGCAAAACATCATTGCTTTAATACTTACAAAAATGAGAGAAAATCAATTAAACTCAATGATATTTACATGATACGCAATATATACACTATAACGTAAAGTAAACGTATTCACAAACAAAGCGGGGTTTATTCGTAGGATATTAACATAAAGTATCGATAAGTGCAACAAAACTTATATACAAAAATAGTTACAATTTGCACTTATCAATACGATAAAAGAAATACTTGCCCCCACCCAAAACACTTTCAACAAAATGGCGCTGTTGCCGTGGATTGGAATTTATATATTACAAGCATTGCAACAGTTTATCTCGTTTTAAGTCATTTTGTACTGTTACAAACTCTTATTTATTATCCCCTGTGTTTGTTAATTTGTTTGGCTAGCATTTCAGAACTCTATTTATACGAGGAAGCGTACCTGAAGATCAATTTTTTTTTTATCCTAAGATTGAAAGAACAGCTCGTAGACTTAATAGCAAAACTTGACGGAGAAGGAAGCTAGCTAAGGAAAGAAAACAATGTGAAGGAACTTTTAATAATACTTCTTCAGCAACTCCTATTATTGTACTAGTCTTGGAAAAACCTCCATTAGTTGTAAGAAGATTGTGTATCAACAGCCTAAGAAGAAATGCTCATATTGATAGACCTGCTCAAAATGCAACGAATCCGAAGATGAATACCACATTGATTCAAATAATCTATGCAAATCCTTTCACGAGACTTGATCATGAAGACCCATACACTCATCTTACTAAGTTTTATGTGCTTGCCGGTAAACTTGGAACTCATGAAGAAGAAGAATAGGTGTTCATAAGATTATTTCCTTATTCTTTGATTGTAAAAGCAAAAGAGCGGTACCTTGATCAACCAACTCAGGCTATGACAGATTAGAATATGTTTGAAGAAAAATTTCTTGATAGGTTTTTCCCACATAACAGGTTTAGGGAGGCCAAAACAACAATTACGGTATTTTCTCAAGGTTCTAGTGAATCCCTTTGCAAAGCATGGGAGTGTTACTAGTCAATGTTGAGAAGTTGTCCTAACCATGGATTTGATGAGGTTACTTAAATTCATATTTTCTACAATGGACTCCAACAGCAGCCAAAACTTATTTTGGATGCAACAACATGTGGATCCTTAATATCAAAGATTGTAGAAGATGTAATAGCTATTATTGATAAAATGACACTCAATGATCACCAAGGTCAACACAATTGAGGTTCGTCATTAAGAAAGGGGGAATCATTGAATTGGGAACAAATGATGCAATATTGACATAAAATAAATTGTTATCTCAACAAGTGGAGGAACTTACAAAGAAAATGTCGAAGATTCTGCAACAATTCAAGGATATGCAAGGAGTTTCGAACAATAAACAATAAGTATCATTTTGTGAACTTTGCAATGGAGATCACCCCAAGGGATATTGTCTTCCAGCACATGAAGAAGTGAATTACACGGGAAATCAAAATCAATATCAACACATGCAAGCATCGTATCAAAATAATTCTAGTTATCAACAAAGAGGGAATAATCCACAATATGGCCAAGGGTGGTGACAAGAATCTACACCTTCCAATAGACAAAATCCTCATCAAAACTGTAATCAGAATTCTCAACCACACGTTAGAAACTCAAAGATGGAGGATATTATCAACCAATTCATGCAAATGTCCATGGCAAATCAAAAGAGCACTGATACGGCTATCAAAAATCTTGAAACTCAAGTTGGTCAAATAGCTAAGCAATTAGTCGATCAACGAAAATGAACTTTTTCTGCAAATACTCAAGAGAAATCGAAAGAGCATTGTAAGTCCATTATAAATCATAGTGGTAGAGAAATTGGCATGGGCATTAGTGATGATGTTGAGAAAGAGGAAGTCATGGTAGAAAGAGAATAAGAAAATGAACTAGAAGTAGAAAAAATAATGAGGAAGAATTAGTTGAAATGAGAAACTTGAAGAGAGCGAGTTAGAAAAGAAAAAGAGAGAGGAAAAGAAGAAAAAATTTCAAAAGGAGAAGGAAACGATGAAGAGTATTGTGGTACAACACTTACCTTATCCACATGTTCCTTCCAAGAAAGACAATGCAAGGCATTATGCAAGGTTTTTGGATATATTTAGTCGGTTGTAGATAAATATTCCATTTTCCAAAGATCTCGAGCAAATGCCTACTTATGCTATGTTCATGAAGGACATTCTCACGAAGAAAAGGAGGTTTACGGAGCAAGAAACCATCAATCTAGACGCTAATTGTAGTACCATCATTCAAAGAACCCTTCCACGGAAAGAAATCGATATGGGGAGGATTACATTACCTGTCACCATAGGAAATGTATACATTGGAAATACATTGGTTGATTTGGGTTCTAACATAAACATGATTTTGTTTCATGTGGTTCAAAGGTTAGGTAACATTCAAATGAAATCAACAAAGATGACATTGCAATTGGCCGACAAGTCTACCACTCGTCCGCATGGAGTAGCTGAAGATGTTTTAGTTAAGGTGGACAAGTTCTTGTTTCCAATTGATTTTGTTGTTATAGACATGGAAGAAGATGATGATGCACATTTGATTCTAGGCCGACCTTTCATGAAAACCGCAAGAATGATGATTGATATTGATGATGGTTTGATGAAGGTTAGAGCTCAAGATGAAGAAGTATGTTTCAACATCTTTGAATGAATGAAACCTTTAAAAGACAAAGAAGATTATTTTCGGATGTTGCCACCAATGAAGCTATAATGGATGTGAAAATTCAAGTTCACTTATCCACTCCTCTTAAGAAAGGTCTAATCAATGCAATTAAAGTTCTCAAAGAAGATGAAGAAAAAGAGGTTGAAAATGTTTGAGAGAACTTGAGTCATTGGAAGAAATTCCTCCTATTGAAGCCAAAGTTGAAGAATTGAAAGATGAGTCAAAGAAAGATGACTCTAAACTTGAATTGAAGATGCTACTCTCTCATTTAAAGTATGTGTTTCTTGAAGAGGGTGGTCACAAACCTATGATTATCAGCAATGCATTAGCCAACAATGAAGAACAAAAATTGATTGAAGTTTTGGAGAAAAATCAAAAGGAAATGGGTTGGGCACTTTTCGATTTGAAAGGAATAAGACCAACTTATCGCATGCACAAGATCATGATGAAAGAGGATTATAAGCCGGTAGCTCAACCTCAATGTCGCTTGAATCCTACCATGAAAGAGGTGGTTAGGAAGGAAGTGGTGAAGTTGTTGGAAGCCGGCATGATTTATCCTATTTCGGATAGTGCTTGGGTGAGTCCTGTGCAAGTGGTACCTAAGAAATGAGGGATGATGATGATTACAAATTAAAAGAATGAGTTGATTCCGACAAGAACTTTGAAGGGATGAAGGATGTGTATAGATTATCGGAGGCTTAATCAAGCCCCTAGAAAAGACCATTTTCCCTTACCATTTATGGATCAAATGATTGAAGGATTATTTGGTCAACAATTCTATTGTTTCTTGAATGGTTATTCGGGGTACAATCAAATTACCATAAACCCGGAAGATCAAGATAACATGACTTTTACATGTCCTTTTGATGTTTTTGCATATAGAAGGATGCCTTTTGGGTTGTGTAATGCTCCTGCAACTTTTCAAAGATGCATGCAAGCCATCTTTTATGATTTAATCAAGAAATTAATTGAAGTCTTCATGGATGACTTCTCTGCATTTGGTCCTTCCTTAAATTATGCTTGAAATTTTTTGACACATTTCTGAAGCGGTGTGTGGAAACTAATTTGGTTCTAAATTTGGAGAAATGCAATTTCTTAGTGACCGAAGGCATAGTACTTAGCCACATAATATTTTCCAATGGCATTGAAGTTGATAAAGCGAAAGGTTGAAGTTATTGAAAAGCTTCCACCACCATTGAATGTCAAAGGAGTCAGAAACTTTCTAAGACATGCATAATTCTATCGAAAATTCATTAAGGACTTCTCAAAAATTTCCAAACCATTGAGCAGTCTGCTCAACAAAGATAAGTCTTTTGATTTTGATAATTATTGTTTAATTGCTTTTGAGAACTTAAAAGAAAAATTGATAAATGCACCCATTAACATTTCTCTAGATTGGAAAATTGATTTTGAACTAATATGTGATATAAGTGATTATGTGGTTTGTACAGTTTTTGGTCGAAGAAAGATAAAAAAATTTCATGCTATACACTATATATGCGAGCAAGGTTTTGAATGAAGCTAAAATTAATTATACTACCACAGAAAAAGAGTTGCTTGCTATAGCGTATGCATTGGAGAAATTTACGTCTTATATCATTAGTTCAAAGGTTATTATTTATACTGCTCATGCTGTGATAAAATACCTTCTCACCAAACCTGACTCAAAGCAAAGGCTTATTATATGGATTCTTTTGTTGCAAGAATTTGATCTAGAAATTCGTGATAAAAAGGGTTCGTAGAATTTGGTGGCAGATCATTTATCCAGGTTGGTGAATGTTGAGATGACCAAGTAGGAAAGTGAGGTTATGCGGGAGTTTCCAGATGAAAAATTACGCATGGTATAGGAAAGATCGTGGTTTTCAAATCTAGAAAATCACAAAGCAACCGAGTTGATACCAGAGAATTTGACTTGGAAGCAGAAAAAGAAATTCCTTTATGGTTCAAAATACTATGTTTGGGATAAGCCCCACTCATTCAAGATTGGAGCTAATAAGCTTCTGAGAAGTTGTGTTACAAAAAAGGAGGCTAGAAGGATTCTATGGCACTGTCACAATTCACCTTATGGTGGTCATTATAATGATCTAAGGACGACAACAAAAGTTCTTCATTCGAGCTTTTATTGACCTTCCTTGTTAAAAGGTGCACATAAGCATGCTCAGAATTGTGATAGTTGTCAAACGGTTGAAGGAATAAGCAAAGAAAATGAAATACCTTTACAAAATCTAATTAATCTAAAGTTTAATTACCATTTAAAAAAACTAATATTAAAATATAAAACAATAATTAACATCAAATTAAATAAAAAAGTTAAGCTAGGAATGTAGTGATCATGGAGCAGTATGATGGGGAAAACAACATTGGGCTTTAAGGCCCATCTAAACAAAGAACACGGTGGGCATGAAAACAAGGAAAAAGCTAAATGGCTTCACCAAAGCCCACCGTCCGAAACATACACCATAAAAGGACAACAACCACAACAGGCTTGGTGACAAACTAAGACATATCACCTACTCCAACAATATTTTCTTGCTCGTCTTGCTCTCTCGCTTTTGATTTCTCTGCGTGTTTCACTATATTTCTAGTTTGCTTCGGTTTGTTGTTGATTTACGTTCCAATCTTCTTCTTCTACTATGTTCTTGTTCTGTTCTGATTTTGATAATGGGTTTAAGTGGTTATTTGAAGAAAGGTTGGAGGTCGAGTATGAAGAGTGGGTTGAGCAATGAGTGATTTGGTTGTTGTTAAAGAGTAATCGAAGTTGTTGTTTAGAGGAGAGTTTACGGGATGGATGAAGTTTGACAAGGAAGAAGGATTGTGAAAAGTGTTGTTGAGTGATTTGATGGGTGTATTAAAGAAGATGGTAGGTTTTTATGGAAATAATTGAGAGGTATTTTGTGCGCTGTGGAGTTTTGAGGTTGGCGAGTGGTGATTTCAAGAGTTGTGCGGTTACAACATGAGTGATGGGGAGTGATGAATGTAGTCGTGTGAAATTTTTGTGAGCTGGAAATCCTTTTGTTGGTTTGGAATTTTGTAGTACCTGTTACTGATTTGCAAATTTGTTTTTTCGTTTTGTCATATACGTAGAGTGAGGTGCGTGAAATTGGTTGTGTGAGGCTGTACATGATTTTTTGATTTGGTGCAGGGTAATCGTTGAGGTGTGGAGGTGAGGTCACAAGGTTTGTGTGAAAGAATGTTGTTGTGCGTGTTGGTTTTGTATGCTGGCTTTGTTCTGCAGGTCAGTTTGGAATGGTCTTATGATGGTTTGTTGAAAGGTTTTTCTTAAGCGAATTTGTTCATGGCTTGGTGTTAGTGTTTGGCAAGGAGTATATGGGTCACAAGATTTGCGTGAGATGCTTCAGGCACAATGCTGAGAAGTGGTTTGCAAATGTCATGAAATAACTTTAGCATGAGATCATATAGTATATTCATAGCATGAAATAACTTTAGCATGGGCCATATAGGGCATGTTTGTTTTAGCTTTAAAAAAATAGTTTTTTTTTTGTATTTTTAAAATTAAATTTTGTAAAATTGTTTTTTAAAATATTACAAGTTTTTTTTATATTCATTTTTTATAAATGGTAAGACTAATTTTGACATCATACAATATAAAAATACATTATTGAAGATCAAAACATAGCCGAAATCATAATTTTTGAAAAAGGTGTATCTCAAAAATGATTTTTATGAAAAACTATTTGAAATAGCTTCAAAATAGCTATTTGAAACTATATGAAAAACTATTTGAAATAGCTTCATAGCATGAGTAACTTGTCATGAAGCTTTAACAATCTTCTTAATCTCTCTTTATTTGTGTAACTTAATAAATGGGATTTGAGCTTATGAAAAGAAAGGGGAAATGGAGTTAATTTTTCTTATGAATTGAATGATGATATGGTAATGGATATGAAGTGGATAAAAATGAATCTAATGGTTTTAAAAAAATATGGTTTAATGATTATTAACATGAGTGATCTAAAATATGGAATAAAATTGAAAATACATATTTATATTGGATAATGAGATGACATTCAAATGGACATGGAAGTGGTTAAAAATGGATTTAGAAAAATGATAACAAAAATGGTTAAAATGGATATTGAAAAAGATGGTTAGTTGAATTCACTACAACAAAAGTAAGTTATAACATCGCACCTTAGACAACGCTTTAATACAAAAGCGCTGCTATAAGTTAAAAACAAGGAAACTAGCCATTTAAAAAAGTAAAAGCGCAAAAAAATATAAGACCTTAGACAGCGCTTTGGTCAAAAGCGCTTTATAAGGTCTTATTAATTTAAAAAAAAAATTAAAGGAAAATATTAGACAGCGCTTACCTTAAAAGCGCTGTCTAAGGTCTTAAAAATTAAAAAAAAAAAATCAAAAGCGCTGTCTAAGGCCAACCTTAGAAAGCGCTTTGAAAAACGCTGTCTAAGATCCACCTTAGAAAGCGCTTTTATGACAAGCGTTGTCTAAGGTCTAATAAAATTAAAATATATGAATAGTCAGTATTCATTTTCATATTTCCGCTCTTTCTTCTCCCCTGCATGCGAACAGAGCTCAAAACCCTTGCGAACGAAAAACCTTCATCGTCAACCGTCCTCCACCGTGCCGTCGTTCGTTGTTGCCGTCGTTGCATTGCGTCCGTCCGTTTCTGCTCACTGCCGTCGTCGTTCGTTTCTCTTTCTGCTCTTTGATACATTTCGTTCTTGCATTGCCGTTGTTACCGTCGTTAAAGGTACGTCGTTGTTGTGAAGAATAGGGTTTTGTTGCTTTACATTGTTGTTGTAGGGTTTTGTTGCTTTACAATGTTGTAGTGAATGATTATGTTTGGTGAGTTTTGTTAATGTAGTTATGTTGTTCTGTTTTATTAATGAAGTTTTGTAGTGAATGAGTATGTTTGAAGTGTTGTTAATGAAGTTTTGTAGTGAATGAGTATGTTTGATGAAATCTTCTAAAAAACTCTAAAAAACTCTTAAAATTGATGGAGTTTTGTTAAAATTGATGGAAATAGTTTAGTTTAGTTTTATTTTTTCCACCTCTTAAATCTTCTAAAAAACTCTTAAAATTGATGGAAATGTCCTCTGAATTTTAGAATTCAAAGCTTGTTTTTGAAGCCTCAAAATTCTAGAATTTGAGATGGTTGAGTTAATAAACAAATATAATGAACATAAACATTTCACTAAAACATAAGAAATTCAACCAGTTACATATCAAACACTATCAAACTTGTTCATTTCTTGATTAATATGGTTGAATTAATGTTATTTTGTTGACCTTAATAAGTAGGAAAACCATGGATAAAAAATGGATGGATGTCGATCGATTGTCCAAAGAGTACTAGAATGGGGTATTGGATTTCGTTAAGTTTGTTGTTCAACACGCTGACGCTGAAGAGCTCAATCGAATAAAATGTCCTTGCTTGGGTTATTGTTATGTGGGTAGGGTTGACGCAGATGGATTGAAATCGCATTTACTGATGAATGGAATTGATCGAAGTTATAAGTGTTGGATACATCATGGGGAGAAAATTAACGAGAATGTTGAACCGGCGGGGAAAAGTAATACGACCTATGCTTCAGATGACAAAGACACGGAAACATACGATTGTGATCGAGTCGAAGAGATTGCAGACGCAGTTGTAGAAGATCTTCATGATTGTCCTGAAATGTTTGAGAGGTTGGTAAGCGATGCAGAGAGACCGCTCTATCAAGGTTGCACTAAATTCACAAGACTGTCTGCGGTATTGAAGTTGTACAACTTAAAGGCGGGCAATGGATGGTCGGATAAAAGTTTCACAGAGTTGTTGGCCCTTTTGAGAGAAATGCTACCGGAGGATAATGTTCTTCCCAATCGAACCTATGAGGCCAAAAAAATGTTGTGTCCTATTGGCATGAGCTATGATAAGATACATGCTTGTCCAAACGATTGCGTTTTGTTTCGAAACGAATATGCATCGTTAACTGAGTGCCCTAAATGCGGTTTGTCTCGATATAAGAAAAAATTGTCTCCAACCAAGGTCTTATGGTATTTTCCTATAATACTGAGATTTAGGCGCTTGTTTCGTAGTGAAACCGATGCAAGACACCTGACTTGGCATGCAGATGAAAGAATTATTGATGGAAAGTTGCGACATCCGGCTGATTCACCACAGTGGTCGAAAATTGATAATGATTATCCTGACTTTGGAGAAGAAGCAAGAAACCTTCGCTTGGCATTATCTACTGATGGAATGAACCCGCATGGTCTTCAAAGTATCTCACATACCACATGGCCTGTGATTCTTATGATTTATAACCTACCTCCGTCGCTATGCATGAAGCGTAAGTACATGATGTTATCTATGTTAATCTCTGGGCCTAAACAACCAGGGAATGACATAGACGTATACTTGACACCTTTGATCGAAGATTTAAAGATATTGTGGGAGAACGGTGTGGAGGTTTATGATGGATATAGGAAAGAAAGTTTCAATTTGAGGGCGATGTTGTTTGGCACAATTAATGATTTTCCAGCTTACGGGAATCTATCAGGGTACAGCATAAAAGGTGAAAAAGCGTGTCCTATTTGTGAAGATAAAACAGTTTCGAAGCGATTGGAGTTTGGTCATAAAAATGTCTTTCTCGGTCATCGTAGATTCTTAAATGCCAAACATAACTACCGTGGGTGGAGACAAGAATTCAATGGAGACATCGAACAAGGTAGAGCTCCACCTATGTTGTCAGGTGACCAAGTTTTTAAAAAGGTGAAAGATATGCGTACTGAGTTTGGCAAACCTTTTGCACATAAGGTTATCAAAGGTGGGTGGAAAAAGAGGTCGATATTTTTTGAATTGCCATATTGGAAGTCTTTGTATGTGAGACATTTTCTCGATGTTATGCATATTGAGAAAAATGTATTTGAAAGTGTTATTGGTACGTTACTCAATATAAAAGGAAAGACTAAGGATGGCCTTAAAGCAAGAAAAGACTTGGAAGCGATGGGGATTAGACCTGAATTAGCACCCGTGAAGAAAGGAAGACGAACATATCTACCACCTGCTGCTTTTACTCTGTCTAGAAAGGAGAAGAAAATATTGTGTAAGTTTCTGAGTGGAGTTAAAGTTCCAGAAGGATACTCTTCAGATGTCAGAAGACTTGTGTCTATGAAAGACCTCACGTTGAAGAGTTTAAAGACACACGACTGCCATGTTATAATGGAACACTTTCTACCAATAGGTATACGTTCTATTTTGCCAGTGAAAGTAAGAAGCGCCATAACTAATTTGTGTTTTTTCTTTAGTTCAATTTGTAGTAAGGTAATCGATCCCGATATCTTACCAACACTACAAAAAGAGATAGTTATTACCTTGTGTGAGCTTGAAATGTATTCTCCTCCCTCTTTTTTTGACATAATGGTACATCTAGTTGTTCATCTTGTGAAAGAGACACAGTTGTGTGGACCAGCTTATATGAGATGGATGTACCCTGCTGAACGTTATATGAAAATATTAAAAGGGTACGTGAAAAGCCGAAGTCGACCAGAGGGGTGTATTGTTGAACGATACATTGTTGAAGAAGTGGTTGAGTTTTGTACTGAATATTTGTCCAATGTTCAGTCGATTGGACTCCCCAAAGCTCATATTTTTGAAAAAAAGGATGGTAAAAAATTAATTGGAAATAAAATTGTGACAGTATCAAGGGATGAACGGGATCAAGTGCATTTGTATGTTCTACACAATGATAATGAGGTTGAGCCATATGTTGAGATGCACAAGGATGTACTCCGAAGGTTAAATCAGAACAGAAATGAAAATTGGATAGTACGAGAGCACAATCAAAGTTTCATACAATGGTTAAAGGATCATATTTATTCGAAGCGCTCTTCAGATCCTGCTTCAGTAACAGAAAGGTTGAGATGTTTGGCATATGGTCCAAGTTTGCATGTGTATTCTCATAGCGCATACGCAATTAATGGATACACATTTTATACCAAAGACCAAGACGATAAAAGTACTATGCAAAATAGTGGTGTCACCGTCCTAGCTGAAGCAATGCACATATCAAGTATGAAGGACTTAAACCCCAAATATGCAAATCTGTCATATTTTGGAGTTATTGAGCACATTTGGGTGTTTGATTACGAGAAGTTTCAGATTCCAATCTTTGGTTGCAACTGGGTAAATAGTAGTGGCATACGAATGGATAAGTCTGGATTTTTGCAAGTGGATCTTAATAGGGTGGGGTACAAAGATGAGCCTTTTATTCTAGCATCTCAAGCTAGACAAGTGTTCTATGTCACTGACCCGACGACTACGAAATGGTCTATAGTGCTTCTATCTAACAAAGTGGTTGATGATAGCGGTGTAGATCAATGTGATATTGATGTTGAGAATGAGTCATGCATTAGACGGAATGAGTTGAATACAAATGATCAAGATGAGGATCTTATAGCGGATGAGTCATATATCAAAAATAACCATAACGAGGGAATTTGGATCCATTCATCCGTCCGCATTGCTAAGACACAAGTAATTCATATTCCAACCAAGAAAAGAAAGAGATGTTAGTGAAAGAGGTAAAATTTGTTATATACTTGATTTCTTTATTATATTTGTTATATATTATGTCATATTTGTTATATATTAGTGAAAGAGCATTTTATTTTCATTTTTTACATGGTAATGTTATTTAGACTCCAACAAGATCCAAAACAAAGGATAAGCGGATTCCGGAGCATACCGAGTCCGTTGTTTCAAAAAAACATGTACATCACAATTATATGATATTTATGTATAGAAAATGTTAAATTGGATATCTTATACTTCATCTAACAAATTATATGATATATAGCTGTTAATCTTACACTTGTTTAATCTTACAGTGGACATTGGTTGTTGGTCGCAATTAACCACAGCGGAGAGTCAACCCCATTATTACATGGAATTATGTGAAGGTATATTAATTATCACATGTTTTATTATATTAGTGATGCTACTTGATAAAACTTAGGATTTATCCATATTTTCTTTTAATTGAATTACAATCTTTGTGTTTTCAGGACCTATAATGTAGATTTGAAGCAATGCTTTGGTTGAATGCAAAAGTATTAGTATAAGTAATATGTGCATTTGTAGAAAAAATGTAATGATTTGTAATTATAAATAGGTGTATATATAATTTTGGTTTGTAATTTTAAATATATATATTGGTTTGAATTGCCAATTGTTTTGCATATATAATTTTGGTGTAAATTGCCAATGGTTTGAATTGCCAATTTCTGAAAAAAATTGCTGGTTGAAAAACAGGTAAGATTCTGGTTGAAAAATCCTGGTAAAAATTGTGGTTTAAAAAAATTTATATAAAATTTTTCGTATACCTTAGACAGCGCTTCTGGAGAAAGCGCTGTCTAAGGTAGGGATTAGACAGCGATTTTGTCAAAAGCGCTGTCTAAGGTAGGGCTTAGAAAGCGCTTTTGACAAAAGCGCTGTCTAAGGTATACCTAGAAAAATTCAAAAAGGTTGACCTTAGACAGCGCTTTCACCAAAACCGCTGTCTAAGGTATACCAAAAAAATGTCAAAAAAGGTGAGGCTTAGAAAGCGCTTTTTCCAAAAGCGATGTCTAAGGTGTACCTTATAATGTCAAAAAGCGCTGTCTAAAGGTACCATAGACAGCGCTTTTATTAAATAGACCCCCCTTTAGACAGCGCTTTTGGTATTACCCAAAGCGCTGTCTAAACCTATAGCAGCGCAGGTTTATACAGCGCTTAAAAGCGCTGTCTAAGGGCAAAAAAAGCGCTGTCTAAGGTCTTTTTTGTGGTAGTGATTGGAACAATGGTTATCAAAATGGTTAAAATGAATTTACAAAGAATTTGGTTTAGAATATGGATTTGTGTGGATTTAAAAAATGGTTATAAAAATGAATGTAGATTAAAAAATATAGATTAGGAAATGGATTTAAAAATTTGGAATGGATCTAAAAGTGGATTGAAAATGGACTAGAGATTTTTATTGACATTTTTGACTTTTACACCTCCATGTTTGAACAAAGTCTTACTTTTTTCATTGACTTGATTAAAATCATGATCATTAAGTCTTGAAATTCCAACCAAAGCCAAATTTTAATGCTCTTGAATAACTCAAATCAATCCTTGATAAATGAAACCACACAGGAATCCATCTTGAATTTGAAATGAATCAAAACCTTGAGTTGAAATGAATCCACCACTGAATCAATCCTATAAAATTTGCCACTTGCACTGCTGCACCAAATTTCCACCATGAATCAAATGCCCAGTCAATAATATGCCTTGAAATCATAAGAACATGACTTAAAGCATTACAACACAACTGTTCCAAAAACCTAATTGAAATGACCTGATCTCTGATGATCCACAATCATGACACATCTTAATTCAGCACAGTCTGATAACCTGATCCACATACAAACTGAGCTCACACAGAAACCCTAATTAAAAACACAGTCACACATTACTTAAGTTATGCAAACCCTGGCCTGATTATGAGATCAATTTCTGCCCAACTAAGATTAGGTCACCCCTCAGATGAACTTCAACACATACTGCACTTATTCCTGAAGATGAAGGTAATGCACACTGATGAAGAAAACAACCTGAAGTATTGACAATCAATAAAACCGTAGTTCCACAGTCTCAATTAAAACCATGATGAAACCTCAATCTCTCGATGCCTCTTGAGAAATCTTGAAGAAGATAAATTTGATACTTGACGAATTAAGACAAAGGTACTTATAATTATCAGAATACAACCACTTGCATTAGCATACAGAAAGCCTTGATAAGAAGATACTCATGATGCTGAGAATTCAAATATTTTTTCTCAATAGCTAGGTAAACCAACTCTGAATAAGGAAAACCCGAATCACAAGAAAGTGCCTTGATCCCTATCTTAAGAGCTCAATGCAAATGAATGAATGTAAAGTTATGACCTAATGGAGATGCAAATGAAATGAAACATATGCCAAAAGGTTAAAGAAAGAGAAGGAAAATTTTGGGGTGTTATAGTATTGCACTAAAAAACAGATGATTAACCCTTTCAATATCATTGCAAAAATAACATCTATCATCAGTCATAAGACCAAATCTAGTGAGTCTGTCTTTGGTGGCCATCCAAATGTGACAAGCAAGCCAAAGAGTAAATTGAGATCTAGGACCGGCTTGATTATTGTAGAAAATGGTCCTCCATTCCATAACCAGCTTAGTATCATTAAGCTCAGCATAGAACCTCCCAGTCTTGAAACTACTCACCTGCAAACAAATATTCCAGTAATTGAACATAGTAATAATATGCCTCAATTTTATTATGGATTTGAGAATCCAAGAAGTATTACTCTTTATGTCCATTGTCATCACATTTTGGGTCTTAATGTAATAACAATGCAGCCACCTAATCCATAAATTGTCAGCTTTCTGACAGATATTCCACAATAGCTTGGCTAAGCACTCCTTGTTCTAATTACCAAGATCAATTATATTTAAGCCACCTTGCTTCTTAGGGGTATAACTCATCTTCAAAGATATGGGGCGGGGGGAAGCATAACAACATTAATGGGTTAGGGTTTTGTGTTGAAATTGGATTGATATTGTTTCCATGTTGTAGTTGTTTAATTGCATGTGTAATGATGTTATAACATGTTTGATTAAGTGTTTGGATGCTATATGATCATGTGTGTTGAGGATTTTATCCTTGGTTGCCTTTAATTCACATTATGCAGATTCTGAGTTTTGCTTGAGTCGTCAGGTGAGCTTTGGCGAGCCTGTGGCGACCTATTTTCTGCTAGCTTCGTCGGCCGTTGTTTGGCGAACAGAAAGCGAGCTACCTCGCTACCTACTCGTCGGGTGACCATGCTGCAATTTTTCCACTGCCTAGGCCTCGCTTGGGGTTCGCCGGGTAAACCAAAAGCGATCCAACCTCGCTGGATGCTCGCTGGGCGACCATGATAGGATGCATATTTTTCATTTCTTGTTTTCCTTATAACTGGAGAACCGTAACTCGGATTTAGGCACAGTCAAAAGCGTTGGAAATCTATTTCAATGATCTACATGATAGAAATTAGAAATTATAAATATGAATATATGTTATTGATTGGTAGAATAGTAATGAATTGAAGTGAATGTGGAATAATATGTGAACGGGTGAAGATGAACACCTAGTATTTCAATGAACACCATGAGAATTGGTTTGATATTTGGTGAGGAACCTTTGTTACAAAAGTCCTATTTGGTGAGGAGCCTGACTCCGAAATTCCTATTTATTGTGAAACCATTAATTAACCAAGGATTCTTGGTGGAGAATAGCAATGTGTATGTTTATGGATTATATGCTATATATTGTTGTTTTGCTTGTGTGTAGGGGTGGGAATAGGCTAGGCCGGCCTACAGGGGCCTATAGCCTAGCCTACTTAAGGCCAGGTCAATCCAGGATTTTTTTAATAAATAGGCCAGGCTTAGGCTTTTTAAAAGCCTATTTAATTAAATAGGTCAGGCTTAGGCTATTAAAAAAGCCTATGAAGCCTTATAGGCCGGCCTATATTTTCATATATATTAAAAATGTGCTAAATAGGTTGTCTTATATATGCATATATATTAGAAAAAAGGATACATATATTGACCTATATATGCATATATATTAGAACAAAGGCTAAATAGGTCGGCTTATATATGTATATATAGGTCAGCCTATAAAGCTTCTTAGGTAATATGAAATAATTGAGAACCATAATGAGAATAAGGCTTGTAAATAGGCTTTCAGGCCAGGCCAAGCATTTAAAAAGGCCAGGCCAGGCCAGGCCAAAAAAGAGAGCCTATAATAGGCCATAGGTCAGGCTCAGGCCTTTTAAGTTTATCGTAGGCCAGACCCAGGCCTTATAAAGCCTAGCCTAGCCTATTTCCACCCCTACTTGTGTGATGCATTTCGTAGTCTATGCTTGGATTATTGTTGTGTCTTGTGATTGTACTGGTTGTGTAATAACATGTTTAAAACACTATGAAGATGAGTGAGGAAACCTAGGCTTATAACTAGGTAAAGGGATTAAAAATATAACTAGGTTACAAATATGATTTAGATGACACTAGAAGGTGACATTCATGCAATATGATACCTAGGTGAGTGTCATGGATGAATGGTTACCATAGTTGTGAGTGAGATGCATTGTATGGACCACGTGATGTTTTGGGTGATTAAGGTGAATGTGATCACCTTGTGATTGTCGAATACGATCATGTTATGTTGTATTTTATCACGTAGTCAGAAACAACCCCTACTTGTGTCGTCCCAAGAGTGACGCTTATATAGAGTCCCATTAGGATGTACGCACCATTACTTTGACAGGTTTGAGTCCCCGTAAATGCTGGATCCCTAAGTGAGTTAGATTCCCATATGGGTAAAGACTTGAAATCTGTTTGGAGTCCCATAGGAAGTGACGATTCTTAAGGTTGAGGAGTCCCTTAGAATCCGAAGTCCATGCATATGTCAAAGTATGATATAAGGATCCGTGACCCGTGCCGAGAGTCCTAGACATAGGACGGGACGGGGAAAGATGCTTTGGTATGGTTTCGGTACTAGTGATTGTTTGAGTTGATGAACTCAAGAGACAAGTTTCCATACAGCGCGAGTTTCGTGAACTCAAGTCTTATCCCTTTTTCCCGTTGACTTGAGTTAGAATTTGATTAGAACCCTGTAGAGCCGAGTGAACCCATAGGATAGGGGAACTCACTGAGATTATTATGTCACCCCAATATTGTTGTTATTTTTCAGGTATTGTTTGCAGGTTTAGTTTACAAGAAGAGCTGTGCATGGATGTTTCAAGGGAAGCTTGTATTATGATTATTTTCCGGTGTGTATTGTGTACAATGAAGGATATTGTACTTAGATATTAGATTTTTGTTTTGGCACTTTCCATATCTTGTACCATATGTTATTTTTTTTATGTTTTATATAATGGTCAAGTATGTAAACGATGTCAATAGGCACTTATCATTGTGTCAGTACCAAATAATAAGACTTGTATGATATTATTATAGATGTATCTTATACGGGTGGTTACAAAAAAAGTAAACCCTAGAAACCCTAAAAGTTCCTCTCAACAATGGCGTCCTCGTCCAATGCTCAACATGCATACATGATAGATGACTCTCGCAAAAGTATGACCATCAAGCCCAAGTTCATGGATATGAATCAAGATGATCTTAAACTATTGGTGGAACAAATTGTTGATTTTGATTCGTTTAATCATAATGAGTATGATCTTTGGAGCTTCTTCAGAGTTCAAGAGTGGTCTCATGTCTTTGAAATGTTGAATGGACCAACCTATCCTTATCTTGTGAAGGATTTCTTGGTTAGGGCAAAATTTTTTGATGGACTTGCTGCATTAGAGGAACTTAGACTTTTGGTGGAGAAGAATAGTTCTTTGAAGGGGAAGAGTAAAGAAGAAGTTGGGATGAAGAAGTTGAAATCAGGTCTACCGTGATGGGTGTTGATGTGGTCATCACTCAGAAGACTATTGCTAAAATTTTTAGAGCACAAAACTCTAGAAGGTTTATTGTGGGTACCAAAGACAACAGTCCTGAAGTTGATGCAGTCAAGAGATACTTGTTTCAGAATGCTGATTAACTTTGTTCTTATGACTTTGGAAAGGTCAAGAATATGAATAGAGAATTCAGGTTTCTATTTAAAATCTAAATTAGTTGTCTGATTCCTAGAGAAGGAAGCACTGATCAGATTTTCTGGGATCACAAACATTTCCTTTTCTACTTGAAGAATGAATATAAGATAAATTTGTCTGCCTACATCTTCCATCATCTTTGTGAAGCAATCAGAGATAGCACAAAGCTTCGCAAGAAGAATGTGCCTTATGCTGGACTATTGTTTGAACTGTTCTTTCATGGTTGCCTAATCGATGCCCTTAAAAACTTGCCTGAAAATGGAAATCTGAGGGAAATATATGGAAATATTTTGTTTGCTTATTCTCTTCGAAGGTACCTTTCTCTGTTAGGTGTATTAATCCTGATAATCTTGAGGATTATCGTTTCATCACCAGAATTGATAACCCTGAAGTAATCAGGAAATTCATTGAACATTCATTTAAGGAAGAAAAAGTAATCGGACTCAGAGATATTCCTTACGAACCTATTGAAGTGTTTAAGGATCCTAATAAGAGGAAGCAAGTGGCTTCAGATGTTCAGAAACCCTCTAAGAAGAGATATGTACATCATAGGGAGATTTAGAAGGAGATTGAGGAGGTCATTGCATCTACTGAGTTGATCCCCTCCAAAAATTAAAGTGGAAAGTCTCCTAAGAAAGTTGCTTCTGTCTTTGTCAATTCTGAAGCACCTACAAGGAATAAAAGATTGAGGAAGCTAGTTGAGCTAGAAGAGGAAGAAGAATAAGAGGGTGTTGGTATATCCTTGATCAAGAAGAAAAAGAAGAATGCATATGTCTTTGTTCAAAAGAGTGCAATTAGGCCTAGCTTACAGTTTGCTCAACTTTTAGCATCTATGATGTTGGATCAATCGATGAAGCCTACTAAATTCACTAATAATGGGAATCAAGAGGCTGCTACTGTTGGTGGACTGGAATCTGCTAAGGTTCAACCTGCTGAAGTTATGACTGGATTGAAGATTGTTATGTCTGAAGCTTATGTTGTTCCTGAATAAGTTGTCTCAGAAGTTGTGGCTACGTCAGAAGCTATGAATACCAGTGTAACAAGTATCAATATGAAACTATTATTTGAAGATATTTTTTATTACTCTACATTTAGCCATAAATCACCAACCCCCTCACCAATTCTATCACATGTTCATTCTCCTACACATCCTTCCTCACCCATTGCTGAACCCATGGGAGATCAGAATCAGTTAGCTCTTAATACTATGTTTGATCAACCATCCCCATTAACATTATGTATCAACCACCTGTAGACATTTCTAGTGGCAAAACTTCTTCTTTAAGTCTTGAATTAGTACATGATGAAGAAAGTTTAATTGCTAGCTTTTCCTAAAGTCTTTTGACCCTAAACCTGTCTCTATAAACCTTATCCTAACCATTTCCATTCAAACTTTCTCTTCTCAAGACCAACCTTCTACCATAACATGTTCTTCTTCTGAAGCTTAACATGTAACCCTTATTTAACCAGAAATTAACTCTCCACCTAGAACATGTCAACCATCATCTATGCCCTCACCTTAAACTTCACCTCTTGCATCCCCTCATAGAGAACCTACTCCTGTTCAGAGTCAATCTTAGGATCAAGTTATATCTAAACTTCAAAGTGAAACTGAACTAATTCTTCAAGATCTATTTTTGGTTCAATTTATTTCTGACCCTAGTATTGAGTTTGAGCAGATTCACTTTGACTATGTTTGCCCTAAAATATATTTAAACCAACGTAACCATACAATCCAATCCTCTGAACCTGGACTCTCTCATTCAATCAATTCATCCACCTTTCAAACTATCCAAACTAACCTTGATGTAATAAAAAATGTATTTTTGAATAATATTCAAAATATGGTCCTTGAGAAATCCTTTTCATCTGACCCAGTAGCATATTATACTAAATGGGATTCTCTTCAAACCTTTGTTGCATCAGCTATTTAGAATATGAAGGATGCCACTTCAGATTCTATTGCTTTCTCCTGTTCAAGACAAGATGTTTTGGAGAAGAATTTGGATTCTATTGTTGCTTCTCAACAAGCTATGTCTGATAAACAGAAAGATATGGACGAAAGAATGAAGTATATGGATGTCAGACAAGACATCATGGGTGCAGATCTCAGAGCTATTTGGAAATATTGAAGAAGCCTTAGATTTAGGCTCTAGAACCCTTTCTTTTTATTTGTCTTCTGAACTCAATTTGTGATTAATTGATATATGCCATTACCTGTTCTTTTTCATTCTTTTTGTTTGGTTTATCTATCTCGTGGCTATGTTTTTGTTTGCTTATGTTTTTACATTAAGCCATATTTATCTGAGAATCATTATTATTCTTATAATAAATATTTGATATAGTATTTACTTGGTTATATTTTGGATGAAATATTTTTCTGGAAAATTCTTTGATGTGTATATGCATTAAAATAAGAATCAAGCTATTCAAAATCGTATCATTGCAAAAAGAAGGGAAATGTTTCTCCATTTATTGATGGGAAAATTACAAAAGTTCATGGATTACATTAGCTTATCAAGATCAGAACAATAATCCCTATCCCTAACAGAATCCTCCCACCTAACTACTCGCTATTCACTTCCTTCATCAGAGTCATAGAAGAAAGTCTTGTTTGGCACTATTTTCTTATTCTTCTTCTTCTTCTTCTTCTTCTAGCTTCTTCTTATTCGTCTTTGGTTTCCTCACCCTTAAGGAATCCCTTGCAATGGTTGACCCATTTTGTTAGGCTTCCTCAGTGGTTTGCTGCTAGTGTGGTACCGTGACCTTAGCTGCGATGGTGCTCGTCACTTTCTCTGTTGTAGAATTCATAATTCTAAGAAGATAATAAGAGTTTGATGAAAAGATGAGAAGTATGTCTCTGATGTTGTGCTTTTATAGCAGAAGTTGAGTGTCTTGTACGTTGCAATGGGACGATGGAACATCTGATCATTTAATGCCTACAATGAAGACTTTTGATGTTTGATATTCTTGAATGACGTGTGACATCTTGAGAAACGCAAAAACATTTCAACTAGTTTAGCCGTTTCTCTGTATTGGAAAGAGTAAAGGTTGTTCATACTATATTTTATCAGAATTAACTTTTTCCCATATATTTGTTTGTATTAATAAATATTTGTGTCTTCTTCTATATTGACATGTTCGAACTCACATTTTATTGATGACAAAAGGGGGAGAAATTCATGGTTATGGGTGGCAAAATGGATGGATTGGATGGATTTGGATTTGATGGTTAATGGATGTATAAAATCAATCAATTAATAAACCACTAATTTTTTTTTAAAAATCCAATCTAATTTATCCATTAAGAATATAATCCATCTGATCCATTCATTAAGTTTTTAATGGATAGATATCCATAAAACTAATTTAAACAATTTTTTTTATTTTAAAAAGTTTTCAAAAACTATTATTTTTTAATTTCTCTAATTTTTTTAACTAAACTAAGAAATTCTCTCTCTCTCTCTCTCTCTCTCTCTCTCTCTTCACTACTATATCCATACTACCATTTCATAATTCTGGTACACAACTCTCTATCTCTCTCTAAATTAATTGTTGTAGCCACACTACCATTTCATAATTTTGGTACACGATTCTATAAATATTACTTTTACTGATTTTGTTTTTTTATTAAGTTTAATACAACTAACTTTTATCTATACAAGACTCATGAATGCTATTTGTAGTTAGAGCTAGGATAATAAAGCTCATGAAAAAACTAGAAGAGATTGAACTCGTTAAATAGATGTTTAGACATATTGAACCAAACTTCTGCAACTATTTTGTTTGGCTCAAAATGTTCAGGTGGAATATGGTTAAACTGCATGTGTTAGAAAAATTAACGTTATGTTAAAAGATAGAATTGTGTACCTATTAAATTATTATTGTCACCAGAATTGTAAAACGGTAATGTGGTTACATGTATATAGTAAGAATCTAATTTATATAAGGAATTAACTTAGTATATATTTATATGATTTAATAGAAGAGAGAGAGAGAGAGAGAGAGAGAGAGAGAGATCATGTAACTTAAAAAAAAACTTATTTGATAAAGTGAAAGAGCAAAGGAACTATAGTGAGAGAGCAAAGGAACACGAAAACAGGACCAAAGATCCAAAGCAATATAGGAAACCTAACATAGAAAAGTCTATTACCAACAACATTCAAAATGAAACATTTCTCCAAATATTGCATCTTTGTGTGGTTTCTTCATACTGTATAAAAATTGGAAGGTTGAATTTCAAACAAATGTCCATCCCTCAAATGTTCATCCCTCATGCCAGATTTGAATTTCAACCTAAGAACACAAACACAAATATATGATAACTTATTATTAGGTTGTGTTGCAATTCTATAAGAAAAATATTATCATGGACACAAGATACATAATCATCAATTAGAGTGCTTACTATATCACTACCTTAATACTACACAATGTTTGGATGTTTCAGATGACTAAGACCTTTAACTTCTTGGAAAAAAAAGTGTACAAACTAATAATGAAAATCAAGTGAATTAGCAAGAAAATATAAATTGGATGGAAAAATACATTTTAGATAGAACATCCCAACAACATGCATAATGATGGATCATTGGGGTAGTCTCAATAGGGTAAATTTATGATAAAAAAAGAGAAAGAGTGCAAATCTTACATATTGAAATTCATACAAAAAAGAGACATTTTCCTTCTTGAGGGAGTGAATCTAATAGAGCAAGTCTTTTGCAGCTTAGAAGCCTTACACAACCAAGGACATCTTGGAGAACCTCATGGTTTGAAACAATAAAAATGACAATAACAATGGAAATAAATGAGTATGAACAAATTGATTATTACCTGGTTCAACTTTGAGATCTGAAACGAAACGAAATAATAACAACAACAATGTTAAATATTCAAAACTTAGTAAATATAATAATCACTCACAGGTTCATCAAGAGGAAAAAATTGATTAAGAAAAACATAATAATCAGAATCAAGAGATTGAGAAGTTACAAATAAGAGATCTGTGTAGGTCTTCGTTAGATATGGGTAGACGTACAACCTGAAAAAAAAAGGAACAACATTAAAAACTCAACAAATCCATCAGAATATCCAATAAAATCATATATCATCACTCAAAATCAACAAACTTAATTTTATCATCACACAAAATCAACAAACTTAATTTTTATTTTAAAAACCCTAATCACAAATTATCCCCTTTTCATTACCTCCATTTGTGATGAACCTTAAATGCAGTTTCAGTGAAGGAAGAAGAAGAAAGAGATGAAGAAATGCAGAGAGAGAAATGAAGAAGAAAGAGAAATGAGAGAGGAGATTGCAAATTAGAAAAGAAGAAGAAAGAGAAATGAAACAGAGGTTAGAAAGAGAAGGTTAAAAAAAGAGTGAAAAAGTAAGAAAGAAATGTAGTGATGTGAAAGATGAAAGATGGAGTTGGTTAAAGTGGAAAACAAAGATTTTGGGAAAATACAAAATCTGCAAAAAAAGATTTAAAGATTCAATTGGAATTAATAAGCATTGGATAAGAAACAATGGAGTATTATATTGAAATATTATATTGTATTTTAGTTCAAATCAAAAAGTGGATGCAGTCCTATAAGAGCATAAAGAGAGTTGCTGGTAGTAAGCATTGATGATGTGACGAAGTCAAAGGAAAGAAAATTGGTGAAGCCATCCACGTGGCGGTTTTTGTGACCAGCAGGGTTAATTAGGGGATTTCTAGAACACATAATGTTCTTATATGGTAGATGAACACTTATATTAAATACATAATTATTTAATATTTTTATTTGATAGACATACATTTTTATATAATAATATAAATTAAAATATATATAAATATAAATGAAAATTTATAAATATATATTACGCGGGTATGGAATGTGATAGGTACGAAGGTGCCCACATTCACATCCATATCTGTTTTTTTTTTTTTATAATTAACCGAATTCATATCCATATCTATTTTTGAAGATTTTTATTCTACCTGTTATGGATAAATTTGCAGGTATTTATTAAGAATGAGTGAAATTGTCATCTAAAAAATTGGGTTGTGGAATGAAGATGAAAAAACTATGGTGATTGAAGTTTTAGGTGTCAAAACATTATATTATTTAGTTACAAAGTCAGTTTCTAATGAGAATCTCTTATGGCTATTGGAAGTGGTGAGAATCTTCAAAACAAGTTTTCTTATCTAGTTGAAAGATCCAACATTTTGAATTTCAGTTTGAATTACGCAAGTTTTTGACAAATTTCTTGGAGTTACATAGTTGCAGCAGAATTGTTATTATTTTTTAACACAATTAATATTTTGTGGTAGTTTTTAACCTTCGAAAATAAAATCGCTCGAATTTAAATAACTTAGCTTATTAACTAATACCTACCTATCATGTCACGTACCCAAAGTTAATGTTTCTGAATTTTTAACCACAATGACTTTTTTAAGAGAACAATTTTTAGGGACTACTATATAACATTTTGTAGATAAAAGATCAAAGTGAAATATTTAATTAAGATGAGAGACTTTGAGACTAATTATATCTTTTAATTAACTAGTATAATACCCGTGCCTTCGCACGGGTGTACGTCGGTGACGCGCATTTGTTATCAGAATGTATTTGTTTTTAGAATGTATTTTTTTAGAAAATATTTGTTCGTAGAATGTATTTATTTATATTTAAAATTTAGAAAAAAAAACAAAATATCAAAAAAGTAGTAAATTTCTTATTTACTAAAAATTAATATGATACCCGTGCGTGCACACGGGTACCCGTCGGTGAGCGCATTTGTTTTCAATTAAAATTTTGGAAAAAAATATAATTAATAAAAATCAGTAAATATATAAAAAAAATTATATTTTAAAAAAATAGAATCAATACCCATAGATATCGGTTGGTATATTTTATAAAAATATTTACGCAATGATTTAGTTGTATAAATATCAAATAATAACATAATATTTGTAAATATTATTTTAATTTTATAAATAAATATTATTAATATAAATGAATATATTTAATGTAAGTATTATTACAAATATTTATTTCGTGTGTGTTATGTAGATTTGTTTTTATTTTTTTAAAATTAGAATTAATAAAAATTAATAAATACAAAAAATATAATTTATATTTAAAAATAAATAAATACCCGCAGGCATCGTTTGATTTTTTTTAAAAAATATTTATGCAATGATTTAGTTTTATAAATATCAAATAATATCATAGTAGTTGTAAATATTTTTTTTAATTTAATAAATAAATATCATCAATATAAATAAATATATTCTATGTAAATATTATTACAAATATCTATTTTGTGGGATACTCATATCAGTACCCGTGTGTTCGCCTGGGTACTGATTAACCTACAAGTCTACAACAAGAAAATTTTACCCCATACCCCATCATTTATTCCTCTACCCCTACGTTATATTTTTTTTACCAAAATATCCTTATATAAATAAGTGTACAATTTTCCCGATTTAATTCTTTGATTCAGAATTTAATATATAAATTTATCTTTAAAAATTATTGATTAATATTCTCAACAAACATGGTAAGTATTATATACTTTCTAATAAATTGGTTATGTTAAATATTGAAAAATTATTTCCAAATATATATATTTTTTATTTTAACATATTATTTTTATAGATGTGTTCTAATGTGATGTACTCCCTCTGTCCCATATTATAAGAGAAATTCACTTTTTAGATTCATTAAATAATTAATGTATCTGATCTATATATAGACCAGATACATTAATTATTCAATGAATCTAAAAAGTAATTTTCTCTTATAATATGGGATGGAGGGAGTAGAAGTTAAAGTATTTAATTCAGACTTATTTTTATATTCACGTATAATTATTAAATAATTCATTTTATAAATTTTAGTAGGCTGAAAATAAAGAAATTATTTATAAAAAGGTGAAATATTGTATATTTAAAAAAATGCTCATTAGAATATTTTTTTTAAAAATTTTTTTGGTTTATTTGACAATTTTATTTTATCTCATCCATAAAAACAATTTCTATATTTTAAATTCAAATAGTTTTGACATTTTTCTCACATTTTAAAATTAATGTTATGTCTATTTTTTAATGACATTTTATTTATTTCTTTTATATTTAAAATTCTTTGAATGTTGATAAACTTTATTATCATAGTTTTTTAATGTATAATTTATAGTTTTTATCTTTAAAGTTATACAAAGATTATTATATGTTGATTTGTAATGTTTTACAAATGATATATGGTTAAAAATTGAATACATAATAGAGTTTAAGCAAAAATAAGAGACTGAGAACAAAATTATTTGAATTTTAAATAAAAAACTAATTTAATGAATGAGGTAAAAAAAATAGGAGACAACCTTATAATTAAATACTTTGAATATTTATTTTATTGAATCGTTTTTGCTCCGACGGAATAGAATTTCTCAATCTGCCATTATGTGCACGTCAATTAAATTTTCAAATAGTATTAGTAAAAGGAAAATTTAACTAAAAAAATATTCCGTGGGAGCAAAAACAATTCAATAAAAAAAATTCAAAATATTTAATTATAATGTTGTCTCCTATTTTTTTTACCTCATTCATTAAATTAGTTTTTTTATTTAAAATTCAAATAATTTTGTTATCGGTCTCTTATTTTTACTTAAAATCGATTATGTATTCAATTTTTAACCATATATCATTTGTAAAACATTACAAATCAACATATAATAATTTATGTATTCAATTTTTAACCATATATCATTTGTAAAACATTACAAATCAACATATAATAATCTTTGTATAACTTTAAAGATAAAAACAATAAATTATACATTAAAAAATTATGAGAATGAAGTTTATCAACATTCAAAGAATTTTAAATATAAAATATATAAATTTAATGTCATTAAAAAAATAGACATAACATCAATTTTAAAATGTGAGAAAAATGTCAAAACTATTTGAATTTAAAATATAGAAATTATTTCTATGAATGAGATAAAATAAGATTGCCAAATAAACAAAAAAAATTAAAATATATTCTAATGAGCATTTTTTTAAATATATAATATTTCACCTTTTTAAAAAAAATTCTTTATTTTCAGCATTCTAAAATTTATAAAATAAATTATTTATAAATTATACGTGAACATAAAAATAAATCTTAATTAAATATTTTAACTTCTATAACACATTAGAACACATCTATAAAAAGAATATGTTGAAATATAAAATATATATATTTGGAAATAATTTTTTAATATTTAACATAACCAATTTATTTAAAAAGTATATAATACTTGTCATGTTTATTGAGAATATCAATCAATAATGTTTAAAGATAGATTTATATATTAAATTCCGAATCAAATAATTAAACCAAAAAAATTTTACACTCATTTATATAAGGATATTTTGGTCCAAAAAAATATAAGGTAGGGGTAGAGGAATAAATAATGGGGTATGAGGTAAAATTTTCCTACAACACTACCTTCGTAATTAAAAAAATAAGCTTTTTTTTCTCTCTAAGTTTAAGGTAAAATAATAAATTTAATTGTAGCTATTTATTACTTAATAAAAATAAAAATTATTTATAACTCTTTTGTTATGAACTTTTGAAACTCTATAATTAGTGTCATATTAAAAAAAAAATTGAAACCCAATATCTCCTATTAATTATAAATGATTATCCATCCATTCAATTTCTAACTCTATAAACAGTACATATTAAAAATTTTAAAACCTTAATCTTTTACTAATTAATATAAATATTGATGTTGCAATCAAAATTATAAAGCATTTATTTCTTATTATTATTATTATTATTTTCCAATGTTTGACAATTTAATATCCTGTCTATAAAAAAATTATCATTATTTACCCAATAAATTACTCAATTAATGATAAGGATATAGTAAATTTAAATTACTATTATTTAATACTACTATAATAAATTACTCAATAGTTTGTTATAACTTTAAAACAATAAATTACTATTATAATATATTTTTTTCTTTTTTACATCAATGGAAAATATTTCTTAAATCATTATTTTAATGGTATAAACTTTAATTAATGAAGAGAATTTGGTACAATGATACCTGTGCGCACATTTGTTCTCAGAATGTATTTGTTTTCATAATGTATCGCATTTGTTTTCATTTAAAATTTGGGAAAAAAATACAATTAATAAAAATCAGTAAATATAAGAAAATATAATTTATATTTAAAAAAAATAGAATCAATACCCACAGACATTAGTTGATATATTTTATAAAAATATTTACACAATGCTTTAGTTTTATAAATATCAAATAATAACATAGTATTGGTAAATATTATTTTAATTTTATAAATAAATATTATTAATATAAATAACTATATTTTATGTAAGTATTATTATAAATATTTATTTCATGCGATACCCATATCAGTACCCATGTGATCGCCCGAGTACTGATGTGTTATGCAGATTTATTTTTATTTTTTTTAATTAGAATTAATAAAAATTAATAAATACAAAAAATATAATTTATATTTTAAAAAAATCAATACTCGCAGGAATCGTTTGATTTTCTCTAATGTATATTCCAGCATTGTAATTTGTTATTTGAAAATTCATACCAACTCAAAACATGTTAATATACAAAAGAAAAATACAAATATGGAACTTTTAAAATTCATTGAAAATGTGTTACACCAAACACAATGAAGCATCATTAATCAGTTTTGTCCCATACAGTCAAGAAACAAAAGAGTTACAGGAATTTCATAATTTGTTACAAAAGCTCAAATTCAGAAACCCAAAGTGTGTTTAATGCAAGTTCTTGAAATTTCATATTACACCACTTGAACTCTAAAGCACAACGGTCATAGACTTCACTTGATACAAGATAAAACCAAAACAAAGAATATTGCCAAGCTTATGAAAACAACCACACGAAATGCTCTTTCACGCTAAAAGTATCTAGCTACTACTACACAAACCATTGTCGTCATCTGTGAGAACCATTTGACGGAACTCGGGCTCTGCAATCAAAGGCGATGGAGCACCCCTAGGTAACTTCATTTCCCAGTCCCCTAATGCTCTGGTAACTGATAAAACGCCATTTAGGTAACCATCTTCTACATAGCCGCCCAACTCTTCAACTCGTCTTCTCTCTAATGGATAAATAGGCCGGTGATCTTGAGACATATCAATGGCCTCTCCTTTACGACTGAGAACTGCTCGACAGTCACCAGCATTGGATCCTATTGGACGCAAATTTATTACATATTGAATTTATTGCAATTGCATAGATATTACTTGAATTCGTATATTTCGAAAACTATATTGTGAATTTCTTCTCTTTATTATTATTTTTGAAATATGGAAAGAGACTAATTATCTAAATTAGAAAGGTATGAAATTTGGAATCAATTTTTTACTACTTGTTCCTCGATTAAGTGAGATTTGCTACATTAATTATATCTTAAATTCAAATTCTTGAGAAATAGCTTTCGCAACCCTTTTTCAACTTCTAAATTCTTGCACCAATATGTCAATCTAATAGTATCCATACATTAGAGCTATCACAAACGTAGAAAAGAGACAAACATAAGATAGTGGAGCGAAAAGATGGCTGGACCTACCTTCCAAATATCATAGCAGTAAGAGCTGTGGTCCCTGAAGAAGTGTTAACACTGCAATCATCAGCCATAGCCGAGTCCGCCAAAAGAAAAGCTTTTCTGAGGGAATTCTCAACCTCTTGTAAAAACATGTTATCAACTTCAGATGTCTGAGGGAAATTGACATCCTCAAAGAAGAATTTTATAACATTTTTTCTTATATAAGCTGCTGCTTCAGGTCTTCCATGACCATCAAACACCTGAGACATTTCCCAAAGCTCAATTAGATTTAGAATGAGATTATAACTAAAAACAAGAGACCTAGGTGAAAAAGATCATTACCCCGTAAAAGGCACTTGGTTTAGGAAACTTATATATTGATCCTAGATAAGAAGTCAAATCATCTATCCTTATATGTTCATCTTCCATGTATCTACGTGGCCCAATATCGAAAAAATTACCGGAACGGATGCAGGGGACAAATTGCAGAACTGCAACTTCTGAGATTATGTCTGCAGTCTTAACATCCTACACCAGAACAATTAAATGCAAATCACAAAATGAGAATCAGAAAAAAAAAACTGCCTGCAAGAATCTTTAATGCAAGTTATACAACTAACAGAGTTCTTATTCAATAAGAATAGCTATTCTTAAGCCCTCAAGTCACAACATCTCTTGCAATTATCAATTGTCTCAGGAATAAATGGTCTTGATATAGAGCAGTGTTTTCCTATGAAAAAACATCACTGAAGTTAACTAATGACCTGAATTTCAAGTGCTTGGTACATTTGTGTTTTTAACGGCTTTGGAGCTGCAAGACCACAATCAAGGATGATTATTCGAGGTCCATCGTACTCCTTTTGTGCCAATATAAGTGTGGAAGCTTGCACGAATTCGGTGATGAGTGGCGAGTTATGTAACAGTACCGTTAAATTCGATATACAATCCTGCATAAAAATAGCCGCAGACAAGCATTAATCCTAATTGAGCTCACAAACCAACATTCTCAATTTAACAGACATTGAAAAAAGCATCAAGAGGAGAAATAATGAGGAATTATCACCATCAAGAGCTATCACTCATCCCTCATTCAAATCCGTGATAGATATTTTAACTTGATTTCAGTTCAGGTTATACAGACCATAGAACAAACTATAGTTTGGAATGCTTACAAACAATAAGTAGATTTCTTCTTGACCGTGTCGAATTATTATCACCGGCTAGAAGCCTTAACCTTCACCATTATCCACTGAAACAAAATCAAGCCAAGTGAGTATATGTTGTATCATAAATGGCCAGATGTGTTGTCATCAAACGCTTCCAAAACAATCTTAAACATAACAATTTAAGGAACAGAATCAGAGTTGTTGAGCTGGAAAGGGAAAGAATCCAAAACTTGTTCCAAAGTGAAAATGGCAAGTCTTGAACAACATTCACACGGAAGAATCATATACCACATTAGTGCATCAATCATCATCATATACATCATCCAAACCTTCATAAACCTGCCACAACAATTACAAAACCAGTGCACACATAACCAAACTGTTGCATCAACTAATTGCTATCAGAAACGTACACTTCAATAGCAGTCCAATTCAAGGCTACACACTAACCTGGAATTTACTTCTGAGACTGACAGTACAAAACCATGACATTATAAAACAGTCCCAGTCCAGAAGCATTCTTTCATGTTAAAAAACATGATTAAACAGAGCATATTCCAGTTTAAAGCATGGTTGCATAAGTCATTATCTAGTAGCACTGCTTGACAACTTAATAAAACCAGCAATTATAATTACTACTATTTGAATAGGCCTAAATTGTACAAGTTTAATAATCTACAGTTGAAAGGAAACAAACTCAAAGAATCATATAAATTTCCAATATAAATTCATCATTAGTTGTTACTGCATTCAAATATAAAACAACTTCCATATAAAAGTTGTACACTTCAACTGCCAAAGTCATTTACTTCTTACAGTCATGGCTGCAAGTTGAAAATTGTTGTAACGTGTAAAAGCATCAGTCTAATTTATATATGTAAGGTAACACATACCTTTGCCTTAAAATCATCCTCGTCCGTAATAATATGTGGATGAATAGAAGGGATTACAGTGAAGAACCGATTGCTGGCATCAATAAGCAAGCTATCTCTGACTGATGAATCGGGATTGCCACTTGTAAAAAGATTCTGTATATCTGTTAATGCTTCAAAACCTGGGATGAGGAAGCAGACATTTGTTGATTCAACTCTAATATCACAATTTGACTGCAGTTTAACACTTTTAATCAATCCAATTCACATCACAACCAACTGTCAAAGTTAACAGAATTCAACACTAATTCATTTTCAGAAACCAACCTTATCAATATGTTTGAAGCGCAAGGAATACCAAATGAGTAAATGCGACAAATGTTTGAATGAGTGAATCAAATTTTTTATGATAGGCCTAAAATAATTTTAAGCCTGTTACATTTTGGGGTTTTGTCCTAAAGCTTTTTGTGATTATGCATTTGTCTTTTCTTATTGATGGGTCATTTTCAGCATGCGACACAGTTTGTGTTTGGTTGAAAGTTTCTTTCTTTTGAGAACGGTTGAAAATAGTATTTAAATTTAAAGAATCTCAAAAGAAGTTGATCACCATTTTTAGAAACTTGAAATCTATTAATTTAGTCTATTAATTAGATGAATTAGAAAATTTTAGAACATGAAATGATAAACATGTAATCCATTCGGTATAAATGATCTCCCGCCAAGATCAATACATTTTCGACGTTTATGTTCTTCGCATCCTACCACAAAGAATCTATTACTTATTGACATGCTCAAAAAAGATAAAAAAAGGAATCTATTACTTATCGAGATGTATATACGACAACAACAAAAATCATTTGTCTACCTCAAATATCCTTGTAAATTGTCTCACAGCGAATAAAGTGAGGCGTCGTGCTCTCCAACTGATGCATCAACTTGAATAATTGACCCTAATAAAAAGAAAGACGTCAGTCCTAATCTAAAAAGCACATACACCAGGCATGACATTGACATGGTCACATAGACCGATAATAATATAAGAAAATATAAGTGTTTGAATTTAACTACATGTGTCAAACACCAGAAACACACTCATCCAAAGTGTCGGAGCAACTTAGGTCCTAATTCACCTCAAATTATGCCATTTTCCTTATTTATCAGTGTCATTTATCTAAGTTCAGTATCCACAGTTATAACCGACAAATCAACAATGTCAAAAATCATTTCTTCGGAAATATTGAAGATGTAAAGCTAGGTCAAGTAATGCTATAAGAATACCTTGAACTTTGTGCCAACACTCTGCTTTTGTGAATCTAAAGCACCTACATGCTAAGAATTTGATTGCTTCTGAGACTGGTTAAGCGTCTTGGTTAAGCGTCTTGGAGAACGACTGCAGCAGTTCACAACTACATGATGATAGTAGTTGAATAGAACCAGAAGGCATTGGATCTCTGTTCTTTTCTAGAAAGCCATTTGTATCATACACGACCTGATTGAGGACCAGATTAGAATGATCAGAAACATAAGTACAACGTTACTTACAAAAATTCCTAGCCAAAATATTTTATCACAAAATTCCAAGTTATAATTTTTTTAGTGAATTGCAAGGGAATAGGAAACTATATGAGCAAAAACCATTGGTAAAAGGTAGGGAGATAGAAAGATACAATTACATTTAGAAACTAAATAATGATATTAAGAAATTTTGAAAATGATTAATAAATGGGAACAAAATACTTCTAAAATACTTAAGTTAAAAAGATACAGAGAAAGTATATTTCATAACAACTAAATGGAAGGATCAATTTGACTATTAAAAATAATGCAACAAATAAAATTTAAAGCAACCAAATGACAAAGCGTCTTAAGTACTGAGAAGTTACAAACCTCTCATGCATAATGACAAACACTGAAACCCTTTCCCCATTCCCCTTTAAAGCGAGGATTAGATTGCAGGTGCTGCCTAAGTTTGTTTGCAAGTGTTAGATCAGTGGCCCTTGGGAAATTTGATTCCTCGCCCAACAGAGAGAGTAGCCCTATAGGCTTCTGTACATTTATAAACGGTACATAATGAGTATATACTATTTCACAGAATAATGTTAATGCGAGCTATAATTCTGAGACCAGAAAATTATGTTTTTTGGAAAATATAAATGCATATTGTCCATAAAATGGATGAAAGCTTAAACTATATGATTACCTTTTCAAAGAGATCAAAACACTCTTGATTGTCTTCAAAATCTACTTTGGTCGAATCAACGCCATCAATTTCATAGTCCTGAAACAAGATTTATAAGTTGTGGTGCTGCTGTGATGCATATCAAGCTTACTAAAGAACGCTATCCATTTCATAATTTTTAATTTAAAATGAAGCTTAACATAATCACTGACCTGCTGCTCCAATTTAAATAGATGTCGATTGAAATGTTGCTGAAGCCTCTCATTGGCATAGTTTATGCAAAGCTGTTCAAAGCTGTTTTTCTACACACACAAAATTAACTATCAGAACACATACAATACACTGCTGAGGATTGTTCTGTTGATTGTTGTTAATAGCAGCAGCTTTCTATTCTGATTTGAGAGAACGTTTCAAGTGCTTTGCTGCCCCAATGACAGCAAGAGAACTCTTCATGATAGCTTCAACATCATATCTGTTCATCTCAAAGTTTGTTACAACTTGTAGAAGGTTGATCAATAGGAATTCAGAATAAAAACCAGATGCCGCTATCATAAATTGGAAAACAGTAGTGGAAAATCTACTAAACAACTTCATTTCATCCAGCAGGCAAGTCATAAGTTCCATTGAATATTTAAGAAAGTACTATATCTAGACAGATCTTGTACCTTTAATTCAATGGGCGTCATATTCAAAATTTTAGAAGGTTCCAACTCTCCGTTTAGCAGACGGCGTTCTAGCAATGCATTGTTCTGTAAAGAACATAAAAATGGAATAATATATTCGGGTCATCATTATTACTGCAGAGAGATATACAAAGAGATGACATGTAAACGACCAAAGTATTGATTTCTTGAGCCATAAACATTATCATATATTCAGGTCATCATTATTACTGCAGGGAGACATACAAAGAGATGACATGTAAACGACAAAAGTATTGATTTCTTGAGCCAAAAACATTATCGTTATAACCAACGCGCTGCCACATTGAATTTACAGGCCAAAACACTGCAAGAGGATTGGTTGTAGCGACGATAAACATAAAAATAAGAGATTGAGAAAATTTACAGCTCGCTCCTTTTTCCCTTTCTTTTCAAATGACATTAAGAGATACAACACATAACATTATAGTATGCTTTGTAGACATACAATTAATAAGTAAGCAATAGCATGATCATTCAACATTCCAATTTATCGTTTCTTCATTATGAATAGAAAGACAAAATTTTTATTACGAACTCTTAACCTCCTAGACATTAACTATTTGTTAGATAATATGAACAAAAAACAATACAAGATTAAAATTTTAAGTCCCACTTTAAAATGTAGCAATAATATGCAATTTTTTCAATGACTCAAATATAACACTAACAATTATTCCAATAGTATGTTTTATATATGCAGAATGCCAACTTCTGACCTTGAGATTAAAATCCAATTGCCGTAGCTTTTGGTTGTACTCTTGAAAATCTGTTGGAAGGGCCTCATTGGAAGCTTTCTCAAGAGCAACTATGGCTGAAACAGCAGCATCTGGCCACACAAAAGACCGGAACTCTGTAGAGCGAAGAGGTAAAAAGATAGAGTTCGTATAATCCTTAAGAAATGGGAAAATAGTAAACATGATGAGAAAATAAATAATTGATAACCCAAATAAAATAGAAATTTCATACCTTCTGACCCTTGTCCTGACGGTCAATTGCTATTTCTGAAGTTTTATCATTGTTTTTGTTTTTGATTTCATCAGAATCGGTATTTCCTGATCCCTTTCCCTTTTCTACACCCTCATCATAATTACACATGTACTGAACATGTTGAAGCAGCCTCTCCAACCATTTGTCACGATGTATGTTCCCAGTTAGTGCATTGAAATTCACTAATATGCGATGATGCTCCGAGTTATTATTTACACAGCTCATTGGTGTTTCGGGCTTTGAATGTTGGTCACTCTTTGAAATTCCTTCCTCCTCCCTTGAAACATCAATGGGTGAAATGCTCTTTCTTCTTGAGCTTCTTTTATTTTTCATCACCTCTTCCTGATCAATAGGAGGGGATTCTTCAGGCTCGATGTCAAGTAACTCGCCGATGCGTTTCTGAGTTTTCTGAACAAGCTCGTTGATTTCTTGCTGTTTAACATCTTCAAAGTCCTTATCAGTCAGCTTCCAGAGTTTCCTTTCCAAAGTGTCATACACCTTTTGTACAATAAAGCCGGGATGTTGCTTACGTTTGGGAAGCTGTTTATTTAAGGGAACAAAGTGCACCACACACTTGTGCATAACAGACTCTGCAGGAACCTCATCCCGGTGGAAACTATAAAAAAGCTCCCTTGTATCACACGATTTCCAGCTGCCACCACCTTTCTTTTCAGCTTCTTCAGGACGATAAAACCACTGTCCCGCCACCATTATACTGTCACTAAAGTACTGTATAATGTCCTGAGAGCAGAGCAAATATCAAAACACCGAGATTCAAAGGATGTATTAATCAAGAAAAACAAAAGGAATCAATAACAATTGTTGATAAGGCGAGACTGAAGGAAAACCCTTTACAACATCAATGCAGCACAAATATGTCTTAGCAGGGTTTAGAATTTGGATAATCTCACACAATTTTTCTCTCCATCACTCTACAACATTCTGTTTTGATAAGGGGGAATTAATTTTTCTATATGCTACATGAACAGCTTACTATAAAGCATTCCTAACAGCTACATGACTTATGAACCAAAACTGAAACAGTGTAACAACAACACTGCATATATGCTTAAAAGAAACTCAAAATCGTTACCGAAATTGTGTAATTGGACCACATTTCAATACAGATAGGTTATTGCTTTCAGCTCCATGACAGCGGCAGCATCTGGAACAGGTTTGTTCGAACCTAATCGTCAACCAATGATTGAACAGCAGTAGCAGCGACATATGTATACATCGAACAAACCCATTATCTACGGTATTCGAATTGCTCACACAACCTGCAGCTAGCTGAAACAACTCGCAAATGCGACATCGGCACTGTTAACTTTCTTGTCAAAATTCAGCGGCAGTATGAGAACAAAGCGACAAAAAGCAATCAAAATCCACAAGCAATTTCAGCATAGAAGGGCTACCGACTAAACCGAAATGATGGTGTCATCCCTTATTAACATTGATGAGAATTGGGAAAAAGTGCAGAAACACAACATTCCTCACATGTGAACCGGCAGATCAGAATTGAATTACTGCAACAAACCGACAACGAACAACAACAATATCAGCGAAACCAAATCGAGAACAAAGTCGAATAGATCAAAATTGAATTGAAACCGACAGGCAACCAGAACAATATCATCAGCGACAAATACCAATAACAGAAAAGATATCATCTCCAAATCTTCTGGTTCATAGTCTTGCAGAATACTATGTACCTTCTGGTTCATCAACATCTATCGATTCCTTCACCCGATTCTTCTGATGTGGTAGCTGAAATTATATAAACTATCAGATATAGAGTAGGATCTACACAAGTTAAACAAAAAAAAAAATATTCATTCATGTTAATACATTCGAGTTATACACTCAATACCGTTTTAAGATCGTTGTAAAATCGACGGAAACGCCACCGACATCTCCCCTCATTCCTGCAACACGAACAATCTTAAATCAAAACAAAAGAGCATAAATCCTAAAAGAAAGCTAAAAACTTAAACTTGAACATAATCAATTTCAGATGCGTCGGTTAGTTTCAATTGTTTCGGTTAGAGATTTGGTAGCGAAGTCTATAAAGAGGAAGAAGGAAGACGGAGTAAGAAGAAGAATGGAAAGGGAAAGATGCAGAAGGAAGAAGAAAACAGAAAGCAAAAGAAAGAGAGAAATGACGAGAGAGAAAGAGGATAGACAAAAACATTTTTTCTGATTTTCCAAGATTTAGTTGAGGAGAAGGAATGGTTCAAGACAACCACGTGTAGAAAAGAACACGCGCAAGAGAAGCAGCTGGCCACGTGGAAGCCTGGGAAGCAGAAGGGCATGGTGGTATTTTTGCTAGGCATTCAATTTCTTATATGTAAGATATAAAAACAATATATAACAAAGAATTCCAAATCGTGTGCGTATATTCTGTGTTTTTCAATCTTCACTTATAACAACAACAACAAATGTATCTACACTAAAACCATATCAATACATACAATACTTAAAACCACGTGAAAAAGGTGGTGCAAGCAAGGAGGTGGCAAGCAAAGATACACATATGTTCTCTTCTTCTTATTGGATTTGCTCTTTTCTTACTTTGTTATTGTGTTGCTTTTGTATGTTTTGTTGTAATTGGGTTTTATTTTTGTGAGAATGGCAGGGAGAGGCGTGGGTTTGTTGTAATTGGGTTTTATTTTTGTGAGGATGGAAGGGAGAGGTGTGGGGTGATGGTGGTTGTAACAGTATAATGTCATGCTCTGTGTTTTTGGACTAGTGATAAGTTTCCAACTTTCTCCAAATTCTGCCATTTCAATATTTTTTACTTCTGTATATACTCAAATGTTGGTAAATGTAATCAAGAAAAAAATTAGAATATTATTTATTGAGATTTTTTCGGTATTGAAAAAAGATACATACAAATAAATTTCATATAAGCTTGACTTTTTTTCGTGTTATTTTTCTTTATTTATTTTGATGATAAATGTGTATTTTTTAAAAAATATTTAAAGATTAAATGATTTTTAGATTTTTCACAATGAAATAAAAAACAATATTAAATATACGACTAAAACGAGTCCCTTTTTTAGATATATCTTTTAGGGGGGAAATGCAATAAAATTTAATATAATATTCACACTTTTTTTTCAAATTTTTTTTTAGACAAAATTGGAGTAATACACATATAAATAATGCAAACATTACACACTATATAACATACAGATTCTTAAATATGTACATAGTGCAAATATACAACTAATACAAGCATACTATACATTATTCAAATACATATTCATAAATAGTTAATTACTTAATCCATATTTATTTCGTTTGCTCCTTTAAAGAAATTAGCAACCTCAAGTTATGTCGTATCATTTTTAGGTTCAATTTCATTAAAATTTACTTCCTTTCCCTTTTCTTCTACAAATGTCTTTTGTCTTTTACACAAATGATCTGACATCCTATACGCATTAGACCAATGATCTTTCTTTCTGCATATATAGCAAAAATCATCATGATTCCTCAAGGGGTCTTCTAAGATATATTTTACGCTTGCCTTGACGATTCATATTAGTTTGGTCATTTTTGGAAGACCTATAACTATTCACATAACCTCATCCAGGACCTCGACTATTAAAGTGGTTTAGACCAGGATTTCTGCTTTGACTATGACCATTAAATTGAGCATGACCACCACATCCTTTAAGATGATAATAGCCACCATGCCCTTGATTTAATGGTGTGGTCTTTATTTCAGGATATTATATTGCTCATGTGGGACATAATTGATGATGTTTTATGAGGAGCTCATTATTTTGTTCTGCCACTAGACGGACTGCAACTAAATCAAAGTACTTAGGAAATCCCATCAATCTATATTGTTGCAACAATACCTATGATGCATGGAAGGTTGAAAATGTTTTTTTCCAACTTTTCTTCTTCAATTATAACTATGCGACAAAATTCTAAGTGTGCTATAATTTGGTCCATTGAAGGGTTATATGAAATAAATCTTTTATAATCTTGGAACCTTAATATGTTCCATTGATTCATCAATGAGGGCAGGAAAAAATTCCTTAGATGTTCAAATATTTTCTTAAGTTAGTCCCACAATATCTTGGGATATTTTGCATTTGAGTATTCTGTTTGTGATCCATCATTAAGATGGTGCTTGATTATCCGATTTACTCTTAACTTTTTCATTGTCAATTTCTCTGGGTTAATTGTCGACTTTCCAGAACTTTCTCGTTCAATGATTTTGTTGAGTCCCTCGCATGCAAAATACTCAATTAAATTGTTGTTCCATGTTATGTAGTTGTCCTCATTAACATTGGATATAATTATATCTAGAGTACAAATGAACACAATCAGCATTAAATGTATAAACTAAAGAAAAAATCATTTTATTCAATAGCAACAATTACAAAAATCACGTCCATGTTTTCATCGAAGCCTTTATCAATAAATCAAGCTAAGACCAGTAATGGAGAAGGATAAGTATCATTAATGTTACGCAATATTTTCCTACTTCTTCGTGATTGATAATACCGATAAGAAACATAATAATGACAAGTAGAGTGATAAATACGAGAAACATTTAACCATTTTGAAAATGTGGATAAATATTTTGATAATGATTTGAAAATTATAAATGAAGGTGGATTATTTATATAGTGAGTTTTATAAAATGACAATTATTGTTACCATTGGGGATAAGGAAAAAAGTGTTAATTTTATTATTCATTGCCGTTGAGAAATTGGGGAAAAGAAAAAAAAAATTAAGTGGGTTAAATATCATCTAACTAAAATTTTAGAGAATTTCTCATTACACCCCAAAGGTTTCTTAGGAACCACGCAAATTTTCGTTTTTGCCCCCAGTTTCCGAATATGCACATCCGGACGCACCATTTTTTTTAAAAACGTTGATTTGTTCCGGATGTGCATATCAGGAATAATTCCTGCAGACCAGGAAAAATAGCAGAACTTTATTATTTAAAGAAAATTAGTTTTGTTGGTTGGCTGCAGATGTTAATATATCGTTGCAACTTAATATACATTCGAAAACATCCATACATAAAATAAAATGATATATATACATAATAATACTCCTGTCAAAATACAGTACATAAATGTAATAAAAATAGAATACATAAAACAAAAAACAACTGTGTATGTCGAAGGATCTCTCCCGGCTCCCCTGCTCCTCTGCCCCTACCCGCCGTCCTGACTCGATGTCTGTGGTACTGAAGTGCCCCCCGAGTAATCTCAATAATCCTATCCATGGCAAGTCTGCAACCAGAGCCCTCAGGGAGGTGACCGTCCGCAATGGCCGCCCGCGCTATCTCCTCTATCTCACGACAGCGAGGTAGGACATCCTGAGTATGGTCCAACTGAGACTGTTGCTCCTCTAATATCTCCTGATGAGCATGTCTGGGTGGCGATCCCTCAGTAGTGGGAACCAGGCATGGGTGTGAGACGGTATAGAACCACATGATGTACCCGACAGCAACACTCCAGTCTCTCGGCGCTCTTGTCGCCCAAGCCTCTTCCGATACCAAGTGGGATTGGAAGTCAGCATATCTCTCACCTATCTGCGTCCGGGTCAAGCCTAGAGGAGCAGACTCATGACGCATCCTGGGGATCGTCTGCGTGTAACCGAACTGACGCAAGACGCGCTCCGGCAGGTATCGAGCAGTAATGGTCGAACTGCATGCCAACTATCCTAAGAACAGCGAAACCTCATCGAACGGGTGCGTCACACGGTGATCGACATAGGCGTCATAAAAAATGTCCTCAGCAGCCATCCGATCAAGATAAACTCTGTAGGGCTCGTGCGCCTAGTTCCCTCTGAGCAGGAGAAATGCAGCAGCACGCGGCATATCCTTAGTGTACCCCCAGACACTCCCCCAACCAGTAATCTTAGGAAAGTGCTGTAATATCCACGCCTGAAATGAAAAACATAACATCGGTGTCAAACATTATAATGAATATAGAAAGAAAAGAAATGAAAAAAAGACTTAGAATATAAGATTGTTACCACATATAGTGTACAGCTGCCTGCCACAGTCTTGGTTGCCCAGAGGCAACCATCTGAGAGCCTAGAATAGGTGTATGCCAGCGTAGTCGTCCCCCAGTTGTACCCATGGATCTCTGTGGGATCCAAAAGGTACCTGAGGTAAACGATATCAACGTAAGTGGCGCTGGTGTCCACAAACAGCTGCGTGCCGAGCAAAAACAGACAGTAGCATCTCAGGGCACGCTGCCTGTGGATCTCCACCTCAGCTGGATCACCTGCTGCACGTCTTGCCTCTGCAAGTTCCTCACGAAATCTGCGTGTCAGAAAGGAGAACCAGACGTGTGCGCCTCTCAATTGGGTCACCTTGGCTGTAGACTGTGTCAGACAGATGCATGCTGAGCTGTCCGTCCATGTATCATACGATCGCCTCTAGAAGCCATGTAATCTGCAAAGCATAATAAATAAATTAGAATTTTTTAAAAAATAATAAAAAAAACAATAAACAATAAACAAAAAAAAATCAAGTTGCTTCCGGATTTGTACATCAGGAAAACTTTCGTGGATGCACATCCTGAAGTACTCAGAATATTTAACGTTGGGTTTTTCCGGATGTGCACATCAAGAAAGCAATCAACGTTAAAATTTTTCCTGATCTGCACATCCGGTACAAAGTTCAAGTTCTAAAAAACACAATCATGGCTACTGTACCATAGAAAAGGGCATTTTAATGCCTTGATCGTCCATTTGAAGCAGCAAACAATACCTACATTGTCTCTAACCTATGTTATTCATACTACCTAACAATTTCTACACCTAAATGTCTAGTCTAAATCGATTACTCGAAAATAACTCCGAAACTCTAAAATTCAAAAACTTACCGATTAAATTGAGATACAAAGGATTTGGAGTCTCTTGATCGTTGTAGAAGTTACTCTCCGCCGAACTCGAGTGAAAAAAGTCGGGATTTGTGGGAATGAGAAATTGAGCGTTTGAGAGAGTTTGATTGTTTGGAATGTGAAAAGCTAAAGAATGAAGGGGAGGGGGGGGGAGAAGCTCTGGCGCAAAGTTATAAGAAATGGTTCCGAATTTGCACATCAGGAATTATTCCTGATATGCACATCCGGAACAAATCAACATTTTTAAAAATAATGGTGCGTCCGGATGTGTATATCCGGAAGTAGGGGGTAGAAAAAGAATTTCGCGTGGTGCCTAAGAAACGTATGGGGTGTATTAAGAAATTCTCAAATTTTAAGTGGGTTAAATATCATGCACAAGGGTTAAAGAGATTATAATATATGGTGAATGAACATGCATATGGGGTTTAGACCACTATTTAAAATTATATTTGTGATATTATAATATAATGAGATTTTAGACCTCCATTAATACGAAGTCGTTATCACTACTCATAAGTATATTTCAAGATATTATAGCATGGACAAAATTTTAAACCTCCATTAAATAAAAAAATTAGTACCATTACTCGAAATTATCTTTCGTGATATTATAGTATTCTATAATTGGTGCAAATATGACCCGTTAGTGGATTTGGGCCTTCCAAACCCTTTATCAGGTCCACCGGGTGGAAGTGTTAGGCCTTCGAATTGGGGCAAATCCAAAAAGAAGAAACATATCCTTGAGGTTTACAATTGTATTAAGATTCCTTATACGCCTTCCTATTTCTCTCATCTTCTCAATTCAGCTCTGAAGGATGTTGTTTCTTCTTCTAAAAGGAAGAGTTCCAAGGCTTCCTCCTATAGAAGAAGTATTAGGGCTAAATCTTTCGAGTCTAGTTCCTCTCTCTTATGCTGTGAATCGTTAACAGATACTGATTTGGCTAGAAGTAATTTGAGATGCAGAAAAGCTTTTGAGGAAGTTCCTTCTAAAATGTGTAAAACTCTGTTGAATTTAGGGATTTCTGATGAGGTTGGTGAAGAGGGTTTAGATTTATTGTTAAAGAAGTTGGATAAAGTTGACATGGATGCAAGGTCTGGAAAGAAGGTTGTTGCTACAGGTGCCCCATGAATATTGTGTCCTATAATGTTCGTGGATGCTGTAGTCCCCTTAAGAGACGGCGAGTTGCTCAAGTTCTATTAAGAGGTATGGCAGATGTATGTCTGATTCAGGAAACTAAACTCTCTGTATTGGATCCCAAAGTGGTTCATAGCATATGGAATAGTTCAGATGTGGATTGGTCGGGTATGAAGTCAGTTGGTAGATCAGGAGGTGTATTGACTTTGTGGAAGAGCAATGTTCTTACTGCTTGCTCCAGCTTCAGTGGCTTTGGTTTTCTAGGTGTTGAATTCTTGTGGAATAATTATAAACTGATTGTGATTAATGTGTACTCCCCGTGTGGGCTGTCGGATAAAAAGAGATTATGGAGAGAACTCATTGATGTGAAGAGAAAATATCAAGGAGTTGGGTGGATAGTGGGGGTGATTTTAACGCTGTTAAAAATGGGGAAGAAAGGAAGGGCATCAGATATTCTAACAGTTATGGCATGAAGGATTTTGGGGAGTTTATAGAGGATATGAACTTGCTTGATCTTCCGGTTTCTGGGAATAGGTTCACTTGGTTCAACTCTAATGGTCTTAGTCGAAGTCGTTTAGATCGGTTTTTGGTGGATGACTTAGCTGTTAAACTCTTATCCCTGAAGAACCAAGAGGTGGATGATAGAGATGTGTCGGATCACCGTCCTGTGTGGCTGAAGTCCAAAGAGATCAACTGGGGCCCTAAGCCTTTTAGGCCGTTCAACTGCTGGCAGTCCCATAAAGAGTTCCTCCCTTTTGTGAAAATTAAGTGGGATTCATTTTCTTTCTCTGGTTCCTACTGCAATATTTTTCTCAAGAAGTTGCAAGCTCTTAAAGGTGAATTGAGACAGTGGAACATTAACATTTTCGGTTGGTTGGAGCTTAACATAGAGGATAAAGTGCAACAACTTAATTTTCTTGAAAGGAGTTCCCAGTTGGATTATGGGGGTGGTAATGAAGATGCTTTAAAGGAGAGACTCAAAATTCAGGAGGAGTTGTGGTCCAAGCTGAGATTAAAGGAGAGTATGCTTGCTCAGAAATCTCGAGTGAAGTGGCTTCGAGAAGGTGATTCTAATTCCAAGTTTTTCCATAACTGTCTCAAGACTAGGAATCGGTCCAGTTACATTTCTGCTATTAAGGTGGAGGGTAATTTAGTTGAGGATCCTGAGAAGATTAAGTTTGAAGCTTTGAAATTCATCGAGTCCAGATTTCAAAAGCAGTCTTCATTATGCAGTAGTTTCAATCCTACCTGTGTTCAGTCTTTTGATGCCCTTGATAGAGAGTATCTAGAATCTGATTTTTCTGTAGAAGATGTAAAAAAAGCGGTGTTCTCTTGTGATAGCAACAAATGCCCAGGGGTCGACGGTTTCAACTTCTCGTTCATCAAAGCGTGTTGGAATATCATAGGGGAGGATTTTTCTAACTGTGTTATTGAATTCTTCAGGACAGGCTATCTGCCTAAGGTTTTTGTTTCCTCTTTTATTTCATTGGTGCCAAAGATCGATAATCCTCAAGGTTTCGAAGATTTCAGACCCATTAGTCTTGTCAGCTGCGTTCTCAAGACCATTTCTAAGATGTTGGCAGGTAGATTGGGCAAAGTTATCCACAAGATTATCTCCCCCTCCCAAACAGCGTTCATCCCAGATCGACAGATTTTCGATAGTGTCCTTCTTGCCAACGAGATTGCAGACTATGCGAAAAGATTTAAGAAGGAGTGTTTGTTCTTCAAAGTCGATTTTGCTAGGGCGTACGATTGCGTTGATTGACAATATCTTGAAAATTTACTTATTAAGATGGGTTTCGGTTGTAACTGGATTAAGTGGATAAGAGGGTCTGTTTTTAAGAGTTATTTTTTTATTCTTATAAACGGCATCCCTTCGAAGGACTTTATGGCCGGTAGGGGATTGAAACAGGGGGATCCCTTAGCCCTTACATGTTCGCGATTGTGGCCGAGGGTTTAGCTTGTTTGGTTAGAGTTGCTTCTGGTAATAATATGTTGTCTCCTTTCAAAGTTCAGGATGCCGTCTTTCCTTGTTTACTCCAATTTGCAGATGATACTCTGTTTATTGGGGACGGGTCGGTACGCAATATATGGGCCTTCAAGACTATCCTGCAGGCTTTCGAAGTTACTTCAGGGCTGAAAATCAACTTTTCCAAGAGCTGCCTTTATGGTATTGGAGTTGATGCAGACATCCTGTCCGCAGCCGAGCATTTTCTTCATTGTAAGTCGGGTTCGCTTCCCTTCAAATTCTTGGGTCTGCTTGTAGGAGGTAATCATCGTAGACATTCTTTTTGGAATCCTGTGTTATCGAATTTAAGAAAGAAACTTTCTAGTTGGAGTGGTCGCAGCTTGTCCTTTGGGGGAAGAGTTACACTGCTTAACTCGGTTCTTACCAATCTGTCTACCCACCATCTTGCTTTCTACAAGGCGCCAAAGAAGGTGGTGAAAGATATGATCGCGATTCAAAGACGTTTTCTTTGGGTTGGAGCTTCCGATAAGGGGTACGTGCCGTGGATCTCTTGGAGCAATGTGTGCAAACCTAAAGATATTGGTGGCCTCGGTGTTAAACATGTTGGGCGGTTCAACCACGCACTACTAGCAAAATGGATTTGGAAATTCTATAGTGGTGGTAATGAAATTTGGAGACAAACCTTGGCCAACAGGTACGGTAACTTGAGTATCAAAATGCAATCTGCTGCTGAAGTCGGTTGGTCATATTCATTCACATGCGCACCTAACCTTTTTAAATACAATTATCTAAACTACTCTTTTTTCTGTAACAAATACTCCAACCATTTTATACAGACTCAGTTAGTTGACGATTTTATATAAATTAAATTTTTTTTAATAAGCTAAACTTTCATATAAACAGGGGTATAAAGGGGTATCCCAACCCGTATACATCTATAGCCTGATCAAAAATCATCGGCTACAAAAATCACTTGGAGAGTTAACCCAAGTGAAATAATTACAAAAATAAGGACTATTATAACTCTTTCCTATCCACCACCAAGTGTAAAGTAAAATTCGATTTGAAATCGTATCTAAATCCCAAAATTCATCCCTAAATACGATATTGTTACGGGATGACCAAATGATCCAACAAATCGATAACCATAGCCCAACTGCTATTTTAACTACCAACCCCCTATCAACACAGCCCTGCATCCAACATGTTAAATGGGTTATCATATTCCCCACCAATATACAAGGGATCCCCAACCATTTACAAGCATAATTCCACACCAAAATCGTCTTACTACAATATAATCACTATGCCATAAAAGCCTTTAGACAGCGCTTTTTTTGGCATTACACAGCGCTTAAAAGCGCTGTCTAAACTGACGCTGCTAAAAGATTAGACAGCGCTTTGGTTAATGTCAAAAGCGCTGTCTAAATGGTGCTTTAGACAACGCTTTTTGTTTTTTTCAGACTAACATTAGACAATGCTTTTTGCCTTTTTTTTAGTATACCTTAGACAGCGCTTTTGCTTTTTTTGGTATACCTTAGACATCGCTTTTTGGTCAAAGCGCTGTCTAAACCCCACTTTAGCCAGCGCTTTTTGCGAAAGCGCTGTCTAAACCCCACCTTAGACAGCGCTTTTAGTGTAAAGCGCTGTCTAAGGTATACAAATTTTTTTATATAAATTACTTAAAAAAAAGCGCTGTTTGTTTTATACAGTTTATATGCACCTGTTTTTAAACCATAATTTGCACCAGGTTTTCAACCACAATTTGCACCTGTTTTTCAACCATATTTTGCACCAAAATATAATAAATTGGAGCTTCAAACCAATATATACGCACCAATTTTGCCTATTTATATATATAATTTTCATCCAACAATTTATATATACAAAACAATTGATGATACAAATCATTTCATCCAATAAAACATATTACTTCAAATCTACATATTACTTATAGAATTTAAGATGTATGTATGCTGATTCTTTAAAATGATTATGAAAGCATATGAGGGAAAAAGTAACATGGAGGATGCATACTCGTCTCCTATTTGCCTTTTCTCAATTTGAGAAATATCATAATATCGTAAGGCAGCCTCCAAGAACTCCCTCTTCAGATCTAAGATCCTTGCATAGCAAACCTGAAGAAAATAGAAGAATAAACAAGAACCAAATTAGACAAGGTCCATGTATGCATCTTTAAGCTCAGTTATCATTTTCAAACCTTGTACTGCTGGCTATTGCTAACCAAGAATGATGCTTTATTAATGAAAGCTTCGGCATTGACAGCATCGTCATCCTGGCAAATACAGATAGAATTATTTAAAATAAACTTTATGATTCTGGCATTAAAACCAATATATCGACACTATTTAAAGGGGAACAAGCATCTCATACAGCATTGAAGTGATTCATTTTATACATTCACTAGACTATGTGAAAAGTTAAGTTCAGATATAAAATTATATTCTTATTAAATATTTTGAAACCAGGACACGTGATTCAATTTATACATATGAATACATAAACACTGTGGCAAGTTAGATCTCCCAATATGGTCTTTGAACCTTACATCTATCAAATATGGATTTCCTTGCACAAAATATAAAATAAATACCTCAAGATATAAACAGGCAATTTGGACACACTTTGATAACCTGAATGTATCATCAATTACCCTGATAAAATAATCAAAAAATAAATATTAACATAGAGACATTTTCAAATTTTGACTAAATTACAATAATTTAGGCAAGTAAATATGGTTGGAAGTTCTCTGAGACCTCATTCCTGAATCTAGGTCAATACCACTGAGCATCTGAGCGGCTTCTGACCATTGCTCCTCAGATTCATAAAGCTCAGCCAATTTCTCTCTAATAACCAAAACCTATAATAAAACACGAGACAATTAGCATGGCAAAATGTATACTTGAACAGGTATTACGTGATTGATTTAAACAAAGATATGTAATGTAATAAGAGATTTTTTTTCTTAAAGCAAAATAAATCTTTCAGAATATTTTTTCAACCAACATCTTTCTACATAGAAAACCCTTATGCATGACATAGGAACAGAAAATTTTTTTTTGACAGTTTCTGAAAACATAACAAATTTTGCTATTCTGAATTTTGTTAAAGAAATAGTGATTTTGTACTTTCCCTATCACAACCACCACCTTTCTACAATTTGTACAGTCCTAACAGGTTAACATACAAATAGTGTTGGAAATACTATGTAGTCAATGTCAGATTGCAGCCACAGCCAAAACGCCATAGTATAGTGGGTAGAGGTATAACTACTTCATCAAAGTTTTGAGAAACAATACAAGAAGTTTGCAACATCGTATCATACACATAAAAAAGCTCAAAAACAGAATACATAAAAGTAAACACGTGTGCATAACGAGTAATCAAAGTTTATTGTTACCTATATTCAAACCTAATATAGAGCAAATAAGTTTTTTTGGTGAAAATGACCAAATATTTCCACACAAAAAATCTGAAGGGGAAAGCTATAATTTAAGGGGTACAATACAGGTGTTACTAAAAAACGGCAACAAAACAAAGTTTCAAGTAACACCTAAGGGTTGATACGCAACAACGCTGTAGTGACTACCGAAACAAGCAAGAATACCTACAAAGATAAATTAAAATGATATGTTTTCTTCCCTATCGGTTTGCTAAGATATAACTGTGCAATTAAGGAAACTAAAGATAACATTACAAGCATGTAGTAAAAAACAGAATGCACAAAACTCAAACCTGTTCTTCAAACGACACAACTCGAGGCTGAATCTGGGCAAGTATGAAATGAGCAATCTCTTTCTGCGTCTCCATCAATCTTCCCAACTCTTCAGCAAAACCCTGCAGGAGCTGCCGCGACACTACTAGAGGAACATCATCTTATAAAACTGAAACACAAAATGAAATTTAAACTTACAAAAATCTCATATATTAATAAAAACAAAAAGAAAAACAAAATTAAAATAAATAAACCCTAGAAAAGATAGTTTACTGTGATCTATGAACTTTCTAGCTTGACCGATATCATTTGATGAAATCACAACGGAAAGAATATGCTTATACTGCTCTATCTTTTGCCTTTGGTCTGTAATCGCAGAAGCGTTCGCAAATGCATTCTCCATCACTGTTTCACATTAACATTCAACAAATAAATAAACATAACAAAACTGTTAAATCCTAAATTTCAAAATAGGAACGAAAATTTCAATTTCAATTTCTTATTTGTAGAAAAATCTTAGACATTGTTATAGCTTCATTCAACGATCAAATGAACTAGAAGTGAAAGGAGAATAATAAGCAGAAGAGAGTGGGATTGGACGGTGGACGACGGTGGCGAGAGCTGTTCTTCGTTTGTTCTCGTCGTTCGCAGTTTGCAGCAGAGAGGGAAAGAATAGAGATATGAAAAATAGAATACTGATACTATTCAATTTTTTATTTTAATTAATAAGATCTTAGACAGCGCTTTTGAGAAAAAGCGCTGGCTAATATAGGCCTTTAGCAGCGCTTTTGACAAGCGCTGGCTAATATGGGCCTTTAGCAGCGCTTTTGAGATTTTTTTTTTTTAATTTATATGACTCTAGAAAGCGCTTTTGAGAAAAGCGCTGGCTAATATAGGCCTTTAGCAGCGCTTCCCAGAAGCGCTGGCTAATGTGGTCCTTTACCAGCGCTTTTCAAAAAGCGTTGTCTAAGGTAGGCATTTTAGCAGCGCTTTTACTCTTTTTCGTATATAGTTTCCGTGTTTTATTTTTTATTTAACTTATATCAGCGCTTTTGCATAAAAGCGCTGTCTAAGGTGCGCTAGTAAAAGTCATTTTTGGTGTAGTGAATAAAACATGCTCAACCGACTCCGTTTCAAGGAAGCAAAAAGGACAAGTCATCTCATGCCTATTAGTGATAATACCTCTACGAATCAAGTTATCCCTCGTTGGAATTCTCTTGTGAAGCATCCTCCAACCAAAAGCTTTCACCTTAAAAGGAGCTTGAGCTAACCAAATTAACTTGAACGCCGCTTTCGTTTCAATTCCAAATTGAACGTCATTCGCTCCAAGTTTCTCCTGCAAAAAAAATACATAAAAGAGACAGAAAAAACATGATTTTCCTCCAGCAACCACTTGACTGAAACAATGGCATTCTTGACTATTGAAATGTCAGCCAGAAACAAATAGAGTTCTTCAAGCTGTAACCGAGCCTGCTCCGGCAAATCAGAAACCTGCACTTTAATGGCCCAAATCCAATTCTCTCCTTCCCAAAATCCATTATCAATGACTGTGTTTGAGGTAATGTCTGTGAAACCAAACAGAGCAGGAAACCGCATACTGAAGGTTTCATTCATTGCCCATTTAGTCCTCTAAAAGTCCACCCTACTTCCATCTCCAATGTAGTATACAATTAGATTAGCCAGCATACCCACTCTCGCAGCTTTCGTGGCATGGATCAGATCTATAAACCAAGTAGAAGGAGGGACCTGCAAGTTTGAAAACTCACCACTAAAAAAATCAGAGTAACTAAATGGATATCTATAGTTGATGAAATCCTTCCAAATTGAAGTCTTATTCTCTAAAATCTTCCAAGACCATTTAAGGAACAATGCCATATTGAATAATTTAAGATCTTTCACCCCTAAACCACCCAACTCTCTATTTCTGCATACCATATTCCAGCTTATCCACGCAACCCCTCTTTTGTTCTCCAAGCCATTCCACAAAAACGATTTTTGAATCGACGTGAGAATTCTAACCACCTTGGCCAGCATTTTATAGAAAGCCATGTAGTGGATTGGCAAATTATTCAGGACAGAATTGATTAAAGTAACTCTACCTCCCATTGATAAGAACCTACTTCTCCAAGTATTCAATCTAGCACGCATCTTATCTATCACCGGCTTCCAAAATGAGATTAACCCGTGGTTACCTCCAATTAAGATCCCAAGAAATGAAAACTGAGGGGGAGAGATTTTACAGGAAAGATACAACTCTGCTGCTCTAATCTTGTTCTCTTCCAAACCTACACTAATCAAAGAACTCTTGCTAAAATTAATATCCAATCCTGAAGTGAGATGAAAACCTTTCAAAATGGACTTAATAGCAATAATATTTTTCAAAGAACCATCACCAATTAGGACAGAATCATCAGCATATTGCAGCAGATGAAAATCAATATCTGAGTTGACTTTAAACTCTGAAAATGTACCAGCAGCTATATCACGTTTCATGATGACTGCCATACCCTCTGCAGCCAAACAGAAAAGGAAATGAGCAAGGGGATCTCCTTGCTTGAGACCCCTAGACACTCTGAAATCTTTAGATGGACTGCCATTAACTAAAACAGATGAGAAACTATTAAAAACTCCAAGGTCCATCCATCTCAACCATTTCGAACCAAAACCCATATGTTTCATTACTTCACGTAGATAATTCCAATCAACACAGTCATATGCTTTCGCAAAGTCCACTTTGATAATCATAAGTTCCTTCTTAGATCTCTTGGCAAACTCCAGAATTTCGTTTAAAACAAACACCCAATCTAATAGATTTCTTCCTTCCAAAAAAGCAGTTTGAGTATTTGAGATAATTCCTCCAATTTTCTTCTTGAGCCTATTGGAAAGGATTTTAGATATTACCTTATAAACTGAACTAACAAGAGAGATAGGCCTATATCCATCAAAATCTTCAGGATTATCAGCCTTCGGAATCAAGACCACAAAAGAATACGCAAAGCTTTCATGTAGTTGTTCTCCTTCAAAAAACTCCAAACCACAATTTGAAAACTATGAACCTACAATATCCCAGCATTTCTTCAAGAATTCGAAACTGAAGCCATCAGGCCCAGGACTACGATCCCCTGAGAAACCAAACACCACTTCCATGTTTTACTGCAAGTTAACATCCACCTCTAGGTCTTGACTATCTGCAAGTGAAAGAGATTTAAAACCAGAGCCACCAATACGAGGGAAAGGTCTATCCACTCTACTAAATCTACTAGGAAAATGAGAACTGGCCAATTGTTTCACAATCTTCACATCCTCCACCAATTTACCATTAATTGTGACACCATTAATGGTGTTCAAATTTATCCTCTGTCTTAACGCATTATGAAAGAACTTAGTATTAATATCACCATCAGCTATCCACTTGGATCTCGATTTTTGTTTCAGAATGCTCTCTTTAACTCTAATAGATTTCCAGAAATTTTCTTCTGCTACATTTCTGCATAACAGATCCTCACCAGTGGTAGCTCCTCTTTTCTGTACAATCAAGTCTTCCATTTCATTAACAGCCTCAACTTCCTTTTGTATACTAAGGTCGACCCAACCATATATATTGGTATTCCACCAACGAATTCTATCTCTAAGATGCTTCATTTTCTTTTCCAGGATATAAGAAGCCTTTCCTGTTATCTTAAAGTCATCCCACTCCTTTTTAATGAAAGGAATGAAGTCACAGTGGTCGAACCAGCAAGACAAAACCTTAAACGGCTTGGGACCCCAATTAGTGTTTTTAGCAGCAAACCAAACCGGCCTGTGATCTGATATATCCCTCTCTCCTATTCGTTGCGTCACCATGTTCCAATCATTAAAGACAGGGGGAGAGACAACAAATCGGTCAAGGCGACTACAAACTGTACCTTTTGACTTAAACCAAGAGAATTTGAGTCCACTTAAAGGAAGATCAACCACACCTAAAGAATTAATGAACTCAGAAAACTCTAACATGTGCCTTCTGTTGGGTCGAGTATACCCAATCTGCTCCTCCATACTCTTAATTGAATTGAAGTTCCCCCTACTATCCACTCTCCTGGACTCAAACTATTTTTAAGATTTATTAATTCCTTCCATAAAACCCTCCTCTCTACAATGTTATAAGGAGAGTAAATATTAAACAGATAACACCTTCTTCCTTTCCACATCGCTTGCATCCCAAGATATCCTATACCCCTATAACTACAAATGGGTATCAAAACATCAGTCTTCCAGATGATGATCAAACCGCCAGATAACCCAATAGCATTAGATGCAGACCATTGGCAATTCCTATCTTTCCATACGCTATACACTAATTCTTCTATTATACTAATACACTTCGTTTCCTGCAGAAAACATATCTCTGCCCCAACTTTATTCAGAGTTTCTCTAATCTTCTTTCTTTTCAAAACCCCTCCACACCCTCGAATATTATAGGAGACAATATTCATTTAAACTTAGTAGCTTCCACCTTCTTTCCTTTTATTGATTTTCTATCCACCTCTTCTAAATTCCTCAATATATTCTCAAACACTTCATCATCTTCCTCAGCTTCAATACCTAGCTGTTGAATAGAGTCCCACACCCTAATAGGAATATTCTCCAGTTTCTTCTTTATCCTTAAATTACTCTGAACAAAACCAGAGTCAGAAATAGAGTTGTCATTTGAGATGGATGTCTTGTTCTCATGGATTGACAGAGGATACTTCCTTATATCCTTCCCCTACACTTCCGGCTTCTTATGAGACATCAGAAAAGAACTCTCTGCTTGAAGAAGAGTAGTATAATACGAAGGATTGAAAGGAATCTTCAGTCTTTGATAAATGTCACCAATAATTTGCTTCTTACTCTTCTTCTTATTAACTTGAACTCCTTCGTTATCCTGAGTAATGAGTCTACCAGCATTTAAATCACATAAGTGATCAGACTGAGACGGTGGGCATCTATCCAAAGGAGACCTATCACTGAGAATATGATTCGTATCAATGGCATTCACTAAGCCAGCTTCATCTCTATACAATTTAGCCAAAGAACAAGTAACATGGTCAGGGGTCAATCCATTCTCAATACTCTTGAGCGTATTAACCTCCAAGCCACAGAGATTAGCTTCTCCAGCAATATTGGAACTACTATTACAATCAAGAGTGGGACTGTCAACGAGAATAGGCCCTGGTTTAGAACAACTGACTTCCACGAAATCTGTAGGATGAGAAGATTCCTCAGTAGAATTACTGACTGAAACAACACCTTCTCTTTCACAAGAACCATACTTGCCCTCTGCCCTCACACACACTTTCTCCACACCATACGAATTCACCCCACCCGAATTCATGTTAAGCCCCACCTCACCACCTTCAGAATTATAAAACTTAGATTCCACTAAATCTGAACTATCTTCTTCAAAGCAGGACATTCTTCTAGAGCTAGTGTCTTTAACATACGGCTCAAAAGAATCCTCTACAATCTTAATACGATAGACATTATCATTGACATCTAGATTGACTACTTCGATGAGGTTCATAGAACACTTGGTTCTAATCATAATTCTCGCCACATCGAACCTAGAATGTCTCCTAGTGTCGTCATCCATACTGACAAAAGCACATGTTGTACCATCTAGAAATTTGAAAAAAATTTCACCCCACACATGGCATGGAAGACCAAAGATCTTAACCCAAGTAAGTCTTTCTTGATCCACGTCATTTGGGGACCAATGGTGAATATCCGAAAACCATATGGCAATCCAACTAGATTCCTCTGCTATCAACCTTTCAATATCACCAGGATTGTCTTCCTCAATAAGGCAGAGGTTAGCGCCCATTGGAGTAACCTTAATATTAAAAAAGCCTTCCATTTGAAATGCTTCCGCTACTTCCATCGCAGAGCCAGGATTCTCCAAGACACCTGTAAAAGCCTGCTCAAACCTTTCCAATTCTTCTTCGTTAACATTGAAACTCAGATGGGCGAAATTAGGTTTATCTCCCAGAAGATCTTGTTTTGGTTTCTTGATATCAATATTCCAATCTCTATGCCTTCTAGCAGCCTGAGCAAAGGACAAGTTAGAAACTAAACCAGTCCTTTTATCTTTTCTGATTGAGTAACCTTCAACCCTCCTCACAACCTCATTATTACGATCAATATGGCCCATTCCAGCACCTTCCTTATGTTCTCTCCTTAATCTGGGTAAATTGGCAAAAATCTTAGTACCATTAATGACAACTTTGTCAAGATTAATGGCAAGAAGATGTTCGTCCTCTACACTTTTAAACCTAACGAATCCGAATCTTTTGCCCCTGATGTCAAACCTACCCGGGATGAACACTTCCACTATTGTCCCAAACTCCTTAAAGACTTCGTACATCTGTTTCGCTTCATACGAATCTGGAAACCGAGTAAAGAAAAAAGAAGAGGATTCTTGCAGATCCAAATCAGTAGCCTTACCTTTGTTGCTCTTCCAAATAGACATTCTACCAATAGAAGCATTCCGACCTATGAACTTCTTCTTCTTACCCACCTCAGTCCAGACCCCTCTGATACTCCCCTTGTTATTCTGAAATGCCATACTTCGAGCAACCTCAGCAATGATGAACCCAACCAGAGAAACTACGCCCACCAACCCACTACCCAGTAAAACCCAGATGATGACACCTCCCTACCGAGGCCCCTAAGCCCTAAAGCCAGGAGTTTAAGCCAAAGATAGAGAAGAGCTCACCCTGTATCTACTCGGAGAACAGGTCAGGGGACGTTAGGATTGGGTTAACAAGAGAAGGAGGAATCGAAGAAAGCACCTAATGAACTTGATACATTGTTGAATGATGGAGAAGAATCAAACCGGATGAGATGTAGAAGATGAAGGGTTCTCTACTCTAGAGAGAAGTCAGAGAGTGTAACAAAGCCTTATATAAATGATAGAGCATGAAATTTAATTTTTATATAAATTAAAAAATACATATAAATAATACAGGATGAAATTTTTACTCAAATATTTTTGTTAAATATTAAAAATAATTAAAATAATAAAAATTAAATGATAGAATTAAAACGAAATACATTAAAAATTAAAATAAATCATTTATTTTAAAACACATTTTTATTTCAAATAAATCATCCATTTTAGACCATAGTAGAAAGGAGAGAACACTACTATCACTTTAACAAAGGTAATTTATTTTATAATAAATGGTATTTCACTTTTCAATATAAAAATAGTTATTATTATTTTAATTGTATCATTGGATTAATATTTCCTCCGGTTTTATTAATAATTTAAGATTTTGAATAATATTATAATTGTAATAAGAAAAGTTCTAAGTTTTAAGATGTATTTATTGTTTACAAGATTTTTATACAATATTTTTTCTTTTAATATTAACAAATGAATTTAATAGTTCATAATTTTTCATGAGAGCATACTTATAAAATGAGAATTACTATTCATAGGGAAAAAAACATTGCGAAAAATACATGATGTTATTCTTGTAAAACCAAAAAATTCTTTAATTTAAGATTTCGCCTATTTATCCTTTGCTAAAAACACAAGAGCTTTCACTTCCATTGCTTTCATGTCAGCTTTACTCTCAGCATCTTCAAGTTCCCTTCCATTCACGTTAATTCCAGCATACGAAGAATTTAGATCTGTGTTATAGTTCCCAATCTTATTGGAATGGCTTGTTCAAAATCTTCCGTATATCTAATTTAGTTTGCTATCTTTTAATGTACTTGGTGGACGTAGAATCACATTATTTATAACAATGAAGTAGGCGATCTCGATGTTTTGTTTGACAGACTCATTCTATTTTCGTGGTGCTGGTTGTCTATAGGCTCTCATCTCAACCTAAGATGTAACTTTTATGACTGACACAAATATCCTCTTTTTTTTTTGTAAATTTTATAGGGTTGTTGATTATGTAGGTATTTTTCTTTGTTTCACTGGGTTGGAGTACCTCTAGTACTCCCAAAAATTAAAAGTTTTTGTGTATAAAAAAAACTGAGAATGAGAGTTTAGACTCACTTCGTTCTCTTCATTGACATGTTGCTTAAAAGTCTTGCATCGATTTATTTACAAATAACATTAGGATGTGTTTGTTTCGGTGCTAGAAAAAAAGTTCCCGGAAATCTAAGGCTGGAAATAATTATTCCATTATTTGGTAGATGGGAAAGAAAAAAATGCCTTGGAATAAATAATTCTCAGAAATAAAATTTACTCATGAACTTATGAATATTTATTCTCATATTAAAGAGTGGGAATCATATATTCCCATAGGAATAAAAAATAACCAACTATAACTACCCACTTTCATATTATTTCAACACATTATTTTATATTTTTAAAATTTTAAAATTATAATTAAATTAATTTCAAAATTATTCCTTAGAATCTTAATTATTTACCAAACAAATTGATGGGAATAAAATTCCTAGGATTAACATTCCTAGGAATGATATTCCTGGGAATATAATTTTAATCTCTCAAACAAACTCACCCTTAGTGTTTAAACAACCCTAATATATACCCCCTCTAATCATATATATATGAAAAATTTATATTTTTTAATTTATTAAATAAATAATATATCTGGATAAAATATAGATCATATACGTTTATTGAATGTATCTAAAAAACAATTTTTTTTCTTATAAATGGGACCAAAGATAGTATATTATATTGTTCTCTTGTGAATTGGAAAAATCATGACTATAATCCTAGAGATTTTCATTTAAATTTTTTTAATTAATTAATTTTTAAATTAATTTCTAAAAATACTTAAATAAATAATTATTTGACTTAAATACACTTTTGATCCTCTTATTTTAATTTTTTTTAATCTTTTAGTTCACTTATACAAATCTCACCCACGTGTCAATAAATTTGTACTGATAAAAAAGTATATGTCTGCATGGTATCCCTGCAAGGACATGAGATACTCAGAGATCTTAGTAGGTTTATAAGAGTTTAGGCTTGTTAGCACTTGCCCTCGACAACGAGAAGCTCTGTATGGTGGATTTAGAGTGTTTACGATGGTTTAGAGATCATGCTCACGTGAGGTGAGATGCTCTATGTATAAGCATTGTGGTTAGGGTATGAATGTGTAAGTTATAAGATATCCCTCTCCCATTTGCAGAAGAAGTATTTATAAGGATATTTGGGACTAAGACTTAGGAAACCTTGAGGGATGGTAACTAGTCCCGTCTTACTGAGGGAGGTTGCTGACAACCTAATCTTAGGAAGTCATGGTATGACTCAATATGCATACCCGGTGGAGAGATAATGGCCATACACACGTTTCTTAGGGTGGGAACCCTTGTGTTTCCCTTGTTAGAGAAATTTCATAAATATAACAATACACAAACCCTCAAAAGATCTAATTGAAGCAGAGTTTATTATAAAAGCATACTACAACAAGATTCAATAAACTGACTCTTAGAGATTTGTTAAGCTTCTGTATTGGTATTCTATTATCGTTGTATCTTTCATACTAGCTAAATCAGTAATGCGTTTGGACTAATGGTCCACTCGTCACACACTACCACATCATTCCAACAAATGATTTTTTCAAAACCTGCATGAATATGGCATTAAAATAACCATTTTTGAATGAACACTTTTAACTGCAAGTCAGTACTTGGCATCAAGGAAATTCCTGCAAGGAGCAATCAGAGAGAAACTTGATCATTCGTGAATGATGACCAGAATCAAGATCACCTCATAACCATATGGATTAGGGTATGCCATCCAATGATTACGTTGACTAAGAATTAGTCAGTCTTGAAATAAGTCTCTCGACATCATTTTATTAAAGGGAAAAGCATTCAAGAATCGGTTGATCAAGGGCAAACCATCTTTGGTCAAAGGGGTTTCTGTTGGAAAAAGGGTAAATCACCTTTTAGTCTTTATGTCAACCATCTTTGGTCAAAGGGGTTTCTGTTGGAAAAAGGGTAAATCACCTTTTAGTCTTTATGTCATCTTTGGTCACATGCCACTATTTTGGCATTTTAGTATGGCTTAGCATTTATCATATTTTCGTGTTTTTTTTAGTCATTTGATACATTACCTCACTTTACATACATCATACTTTGAAAGTTAAACAGGTTTGTTCTAAGATTGATTTTATATTGCTTTATAGTGATGCTATGACACATAATTGGAAATCAATTGATGGAATAAGTCTTAGTAATTTGCAAGGCAAGTACTTTATTTAATTAAGAAAAAACACCTTTGTTTACATTACACATAACTTTAAAATACTATACATTGTTGCATTAGCCAAACATTTCCTTTAAATTGCAAAGCATTGAGTTTTTGAGTTTAAATAAGTTTGTTTGCAATATTCGCTTGCATAAACATTGACAAATTCCAAAATGCATCACATTACATTCCTTTGTTAAATTACACATACATTACATTATAACTAAAAATAATAAAAAATAAATACAATAAAAAGACAAAGCCCAAGATGATTGAGTCCCACACGAGCTTCCCTCTTCACCATCATCATCCCCACATAACTCCTACATCCCTTGCAGCATGTTCCCATCACCATCATCTAACATAGCATCATCCCAAATCATCATCTTCATATTCATGTTATTACCACACCCTGCATATACCATACATGAAAAAACAAAAAACAAAAAATTAAGTTGCAATTTGCATTGCTGAAGTACATGAATTCAATGCATGTTATCATTCAGCAAGCATCAATAACAACATAACCATAATTTCACTAATTTCACTAATGCATGATATCACCTGTATTGTTGTTATCATACATTGAATCATCGTTTGTTGCTTGAATTGTTGTAGTTTGGGGACGATTTTGGTATTTAGGTTAATTTGGGATAAGTTCGATTTGAGGATTTGTGTGGTTTTTAGATGTTTCTAAGGGTGAATTAGTGCTCAAAAGCTTATTTTAGTGTAGGTTAGTTTTTAAATTTTTGATGTTGGTGTTTTTTTTTAAAACCTGGGTTCACATGATGAACACCTCCTTTTGGTGTTCATCATGTTCTTGCTTCGCCTCCCCATGAGCCACCGCTGTAGGTCTTTTTAAGTGAAAAAGTGGTGTTATATGTCTTAGTGATGGGCCAAGGGAGAGTTAGAATAGAGAGTTGGATTGGAGAGAGAGAGAGTGAGAGAGAGAGAGAGAGAGAGAGGTCTGAGTACCCACATGATGGACTCCCTCACTTTTGTTATTCAGTATCCCACAATTTTGCTTTCAACATTATTTTTTTTTTTTCTGTTTAGATTAATGTTTGGGCATTGGGCCAATCTTTTTATTTAATTACTAACTGCATAACCCCATAATTCTAACTCACAGCCGCTTTGATTTTGTTTAATTTCTTTTATCACTTCATTTATTTTCTTAATCATTTTAATTCATTAGATAAATGAATGATAAATAAAATTAATATTTTCAATGTATAAAAACCCTTGATCCAACATCAAGTGGTAATTTTTCAAAAGCTGTTTCTTTTTGATTAATTTTGAATTAATGCGAATCAAATCTCGATCTTTATTGAGTGCATTTTCCTAAATATAAATAAAAATATCTAATCACTTTTGAATGTTTTTTCAAAAAGGATGAAAAAGAAATGGTCTAGTGTCTACTATTCTTTTCCCCGATTGTTTGGATACGAGTTGTCTAACTCCACCATCCGAGCAACGTCATCCGTTTAAAAATCTTAACATGATTCACCTCAAACCACTTTTGTAATGAAAACTTAAGCGTTCTTATTTGCGTGATAAATCGGATGAAAAAGGAAACGGTCTAGTGTCTATTATTCCTTTCCCCAAATACTTGGATACGAGGTATATTGCTTGGTTATTCGAGTATTCATTTCCCATTAAAAATACCTTAATCATATCAAACCCTTTTCCAATCATGAGGATGAAAAAGAAACACTCTAATGTCTACTATTCTTTTCATCGATTATTAGGATACGAGTTGTCTAACTCGAACATTCGGGCAATCGTCATCCACTAAAACATAAACTTCATGAAATTCTGGTACAGATGTGTGATGTCTTGTGCAATGTCACAACATCGCAATCTGCTGAACAAGGCAATAATAGAAACAGTAAATGAACACAATTAATTGTTCACCCAGTTCGGTTCAACCAACCTACATCTGGGGGCATACCAAGCCAGGAAGGAAGTCCACTATTAGTAGTATCAAATTACAGACTCAACACACCAGTTGACAATCTACCTAATTCAATCACTACCCAATGACCCTTCTACCTAAGTCCTTCATAGGTAAGAGACTCCATCTCACTTCCAATCATCTCGATGATGTCTAGCAGTCAACTACACCGTCACTGCATCAACATCTTGACTCCTTAAACTTTTCTATTACATAGACTTTGGAAGACACACTTCCATGACAATACCTAGACATGACCCTCATGACTAAGATCAATACTTAGAGTTGCTTAACAGCTTCCTCTAAGAACAATACATCTCTTACCTACAGGCTTCGAGATAACCTTAGTGACCATCTCACACCCCGAGTGGTTCACTAGACAAAGCCCTAAGGTTCTACATCTTGGACCCGTACTCATTCTAGGTTACAAGCACTCTATTTATAATATCATCCCAGCTGAATTTAGGCCTTCAATCATATCATATCAGCTGTAACAAATCTGATCATATCTTCAAATAAATCTTCATTTATTAGATCAGAATCTTCTCCATATCTTTATGCTTTAGATTCGTAACAATCTGATCTTCATAACAGATTGTAACAGAATATATATCTCCCTTGATTTTCGCCTGCATTCTCTGAATCTCTTTAGCAGAAAATCTCAAACACACCAGAACCACGTGCAGCCCTACACACATTAAAGTCTGATGTTCTGGTATTGTGATGTTACGACATCGCATGTGACATCACTCTTCAGCACTTTAATTCTTCAACAGCAAACCAGAATGTTAGTTAAAACATACCTATACTGTTAGAAGCTCATGTTGTAACATCAACCATGACAACACATTGTTTTAACAAAATTACAGCCAATTACAAGAACTTACAATCTCCCACTTTGGCTAATTTTGGCTAAAACATATACATAGATATTACAACTCAGATTACAGCAGTAATTACAATCCTACACTACTGTTGGGTGTTATCTGACCCTAACAATGTACTGCATTCATGGGGAATCCTCTTATGACTGATGTTAGGACATCACCATACGACATCAGCTCCAGGCAGCACATCAGGAGGTGCACATGAGGAAGAAGATATCCAATACTCCCCCTTAATACAACACATTTCTTTTTCCTTTCAACTCAGACCCGGAGAGGATGTAGAAGACTCCTCCAGAAAAGAAATGCTTGTCTAGACATCAAAGACCAATGGTGGCATGAGAGACTTATGCACACCTAAATTGATCAGACGCCCCCAGTCGACCTATGGCATAAGATGAAACTTAAGACGTGCCAATCTGCCAACTCATGTAACTCAGAACACAAGTCACAACTGTGTTCATAACTCAGGACACAAGTCACAAAGACTCAACACCAACTGTGGCTGAGACCTCGTTCTGCAACAGCTGGGACTGCAGACTTCAGGCAAAACATCTGTGCAAACCATTTAGCCCATCTCTCACTTTTCTCCCCCTTTTTAGCCACAAATTGGCAAAGGAAGCCCTCACAAAACCAGATCCAAGAAGTACTCACCCAAAGGCACACAAAAGCCATAAGACTTATGAACCAAGAACCCTCACGAGTTGAAGGAGAGAAGAATTGCCCCTATATATATCAGATCAGTTACTTAGAAATTAACGAGCTTTGAATATTTCAAAGTTCTTGGTCAAGGAAACGCTATTTTAGGAACTAAAAACTCCATCCAAATTCAATGTCTTCCGTCCAAAACAGTCTTGACCAGATTTATTGTTTCCTAACTGATATATACCATAAATTGTGCCAAAACAGTTCCATGCAGAGTCGGATCCACGTGTTGCACCTCACCGTCCAAAATAATTCCTTGTTTGGCCCAAGAGAAACATGTCATATCCCATGTTCTGACATCTCATCAGACATTGTCTGCTGATTCACAACACATCCAATCCAAGACTTCACAGTAGATTCCAAGACACAACCAATATCAATCACATCCAAAACTTCACAAGGCTAAACTCCTCCTAAAGGCAGGAACTGGCTGTACAAACATGCGCACTCCCCCTCAATCCTAGAGCCTTCTTAGTCAACACACATTGGCTATCTCTCCCTCCTTGTAGCCACAATAGGACAACCAAGTACACACAATTCCAAAGACAACCTCTCAAACATCCAACCACCATACTCACACAATGAGGTAGATGTACACTACTGGTTCAATCAGGTCAAAATTGTCATGTCCACACCAACATGCCATAACATGTTGTCTGACATTATATCCAGTCTTCTTGATCAGCATGCAGTCTTCAGAAACATCAGCAATAACTTCCTCTCAACATCTGAACCATATCAGACAAGGTCACACACCTACACACCTAGGCTAACTCTCCACAAGCTTGAACACCCTGCAAGCTTCACACTATGTGCACCTTTGCAGCAAAAACCATAGCCAAGTACCCCCAATGCATTTGCCCACTACTTCACATATCTGCTGAACCTCTTGGTTAGTTCATTTCACATGCTAGGCTGATCAACTTCTCTCCAGCAGGACTTGACCAAAGGGCTAAATCTCCTTCACAGGCATTTCTTCACTGAAACAATAGGTGAATAACCCTTTTCAGACTCTCAAGCAATCAATCCTGATCTACTTCAGTCTTCTCTACATACTCCATCTAAGGCAGACCTTCTACTTCATCATTCTCCCGTATGACTATGTAGACGCTCCTTAGGCATAATGTAGGCACCAAGCTCGTGACCCAGAGCATAATCATCCTTCACCAAGGATATCCAAAATAATGTCCCAACATAAGTTAGAACGCCTGCCGCACACCAAAACATCATCACCATGATTCTTGATATGCTCCACCAACTGGACTTACTCTAGCAAAGTAATCCAAAGAACTATAGAGTAACCTCTCATCCACCTTCAAGAAGAATAATCTCCTTGAGTCTTCAACCCATCACCCTTCTGCCCAAGAGTAACTTGTTCCAAGACAAACCTCAATAATAACTAGCTGCCACTCTCTGATTATTTTGATTCCTCGACTCCACTTCTGAGATCAACCACATGCCTCAGTTTGGTCACCTCATTCACGAATCCTCATATGAAACCAGTCAAATGCCACATTTTGACCTTTTTCACGTTTGTCAGAACTCTCACAAAGGTATCTACCAAGGAAACTTGATCTTCAAGTCACATGATCCACTTGCTCAAAAGCAAACCCACTTAGACTCCCTAAGCCATGGTCATGTACCATCTTCTCCTTCCTGCAGCTCCTGCCATGAGAACGATCTTTTTAAAGCCCCCTATCATTCCTGTAGATCATCCTATCATTAGCTGATGTGCCACATCACCAGCTGAGACTCCTGATGTTGAGCAAGATGTCGGAACATCTAACTGTTGAATTCAGCTCAACCTTCTGCCACTCAGAAGAACCTCATCCCTTTGCAGAAACAGATTTCCATGCTCTCATAGGCTTGATTCAATAATCAAGTTTGAGTAGACAACCTCCATCCTGCTTAGAAACTCCAAAGACTTCAAACCTACCACATCTGAATCTTCAGAAAATAAGTAGTCCAAGACTACCCCATAGCTATACCAAAGAATGCCACTTCCCTTAGTAGAGCCGTCAGTAGAAAGCCAGAGATAACTGCCACTTATCCTAGACCTTCACAACTAAAGCAACCACCCTGCTCCAAACCACTTAGATCAGAAACAAACTGATCCAAGCTGTAACCATCAAGATTATGCTATCTTCATGGTCTTCCATCTTCATCTTATCAACTTCCAAGATTAGACCAACAAAACTGCAGCAACTTGCATAACGCACTCTTCCAGATAACTGCCAAGCTCCCAACAAGGTCTTTACAAACAGCCAGCAGATGATGCTCACTCCTTCACACTTCTGATACAGTCAGTTGATAAGGCTACCTCAGGTTGTCATCTTCAAATACCAAGCTTCTCCATCATGGCCACAAAAATATCCAGACTGTAGATTTGCATAATCCTCTAGACAAATACTAAGTCTCCCGTCAAAGTATTTACCCTCATGCACAACATCACTAATAGACAGATACTAAGTCTCCCGTCAAAGTATCTATTATTAAACAGAAAAAGATTACCTTCTCACACAAGGCATTCTTTTCTGCACACTTCTGGCACTAGCTGATCCCTCTTTTATAAATTTACACCACTGATCACTCCTAAAACGCCACCATGAGCACAACTAACTTCCTTGGTTGAAAAAGCAATGATGTTTCAACCTCAGTTCCGACATCAGTCTAAATCACATTAACCATTTACTATGGCTTTGGAGACAACAACCACAGTAATCCACACACATCTCTTGCAAGGGACACAAGATGATCGACCATCAGCACCTGATCAACCTTCACACAAGTAAGAGCCTGCATCCTCTACATCTCAAGAATCTTCTTCTCAACCCTCTGATGTTCAGACCTTCTGTCTGTCTTTGAGATGTTGAATGCCATCCTTCTGCACCTAAAGAGGAGATTCCCTCTAACAAGTTTCTGAAAACAATCAATGACTGGTCATCTAATATGCTTCTCCCAACACTTGAACCTACAAGGATGCCCTTCAATCCTTGCCAAAAAAAATTCCATTATGTGTGGACACCACATAACTGAACTCCAGCTTTAGAGGAAACTTCTCATGCAGATACCAGGGAACCATAATCCTTTGAAAAAAAAACACCATCTTCTCCTTGCACAAATCTGAAATGCTCATCCTATGGTTGGTACACACATATAACTCCTTTCACATAGAATCTGCTTCATGGCCATAAACGAGATTGCAAACAACTGGCTGCTTTGATCAGAAGGAACTTTCAGATATCAGAGAAAATGTCCTTGACATTTGAGCTTGACCTTTATCCAACAAGATTCTGCACAATCTGCTGGTTTTATGTTCCAACATCTGGTAGGACATAAGTTCTCTTCACAAGAACCACACCAAAAGATCCTTTAACACAGCCCAGAGATTGACCTTGTAAGGTTGGAGGCAAGAATAAATTGCTTCTAACTTTCTTCCGACCTCTTTTCAATAAGCTCACATAAGAGTTCCTTTATGAGTGGACTTGGGATGAACCACAAGTATCTTTGGCAACTCTAACAAGCTAGTTGAAGATATCCTCAAGTATCACCACACCATGTGATACATCTTCAGAGGAGAACAGAATGTTGCAGCCTTAACACAAAACCACCAAGAGTTTTCCATCAGATATATATATATATGCAGCGGAACACACATCAGAAAACTCCTCTACAACCTTCAGGCACTGCTCCATAATCCTTGCACATCATCACCATAAGCCAAGTGTCAACACAGTCACAACAGCAGTTCTTATGAAAAGTCCATCCTTCACTTCAAGGGATCATACAAATAACTATATGAACTGACCAAGTCCATAACTATCTTCCTTGCTCATGAACTAGAAAGTATCTTCCCTATATCTCATCCAGAAACAGACTAAATGCCTGCTCTGATACCAATTGAAATTCTGGTACAGATGTGTGATGTCTTGTGCAATGTCACAACATCGCAATCTGCTGAACAAGGCAATAATAGAAACAGTAAATGAACACAATCAATTGTTCACCCAGTTCGGTTCAACCAACCTACATCTGGGGGCATACCAAGCCAGGAAGGAAGTCCATTATTAGTAGTATCAAATTACAGACTCAACACACCAGTTGACAATCTACCTAATTTAATCACTACCAAATGACCCTTCTACCTAAGTCCTCCATAGGTAAGAGACTCCATCTCACTTCCAATCATCTCGATGATGTCTAGCAGTCAACTACACCGTCACTGCATCAACAGCTTGACTCCTTAAACTTTTCTATTACATAGACTTTGGAAGACACACTTCCATGACAATACCTAGACATGACCCTTATGACTAAGACCAATACTTAGAGTTGCTTAACAGCTTCCTCCAAGAACAATACATCTCTTACCTACAGGCTTCGAGATAACCTTAGTGGCCATCTCACACCCCGAGTGGTTCACTAGACAAAGCCCTAAGGTTCTACATCTTGGACCCGTACTCATTCTAGGTTACAAGCACTCTATTTATAATATCATCCCAGCTGAATTTGGGCCTTCAATCATATCATATCAGCTGTAACAAATCTGATCATATCTTCAAATAAATCTTCATTTATTAGATCAGAATCTTCTCCATATCTTTATGCTCTAGATTCGTAACAATCTGATCTTCATAACAGATTGTAACAGAATATATATCTCCCTTGATTTTCGCCTGCATTCTCTGAATCTCTTTAGCAGAAAATCTCAAACACACCAGAACCACGTGCAGCCCTACACACATTAAAGTCTGATGTTCTGGTATAGTGATGTTACGACATCGCATGTGACATCACTCTTCAGCACTTTAATTCTTCAACAGCAAACCAGAATGTTAGTTAAAACATACTTATACTGTTAGAAGCTCATGTTGTAACATCAACCATGACAACACATTGTTTTAACAAAATTACAGCCAATTACAAGAACTTACACTTCAAAACATCAAACATATCTTTTCTCGCCCCGCGTGATTGTAACACTTTTTAAAAGAACATTATTTAGTCTGTTCTACCGCAATACAAACTAATGCTTAAAAGCCTCACGTTTAACCGTTAGAATGCGATTTAAACATTTGTTCAATATATCAACCAACCAATATGTAGTTTTCTACGAAAAACTATGATGCTTTGAATTCCTCATTGTACTTGAGGATACGTAGGAGCGAGACTCGTAACCTCGTCAAACACCCTAATAAAAACCTTTTTGCGCCCCCTTTTACCGTCCTTTTCAATCTTTTAATCACTCGACGAAAATAAATAACGAAAGCTAACATTCCAATAACAAATCTAACTAAATGGTTTCTATTGAGTATAACGGATGTGAGAGGCGATAATACCTTCCCCTCGCATAATCTACTCAAGAACCCAAATTTGGTTGAGACGACCATTTTCTCTTTCTTTTAAGGGTTTTATCGATATCTTTCCTTTCCATCTTTGGAATAAATAAATTTTGGTGACGACTCTATTCATTCATCTGCGAGCGTGTAAGCGCTCGTAAGTCATATTTTTCGCGATGCGACAGCTGTACAACATTCTCTAAATGGGTAACCATGTGTTTAAGAATCAAGTATGCGTAATTAACTTGAAGACCTTATTTTATAGAAAAAAGAAGATGCATCTCAGAATCTGTCACAGTAGAGTGATTTGGAAATTTGGGAAGTATGACATATCCCAAAGTGTAACGCAACTACGTGTCATCAATGTAAAAAATTCTTGCAAACCAAGAATTTATTTCAGGAAGTTTACCACCAGCCATTTTCTTCGGTTTTTTAGTAAAATTCATGCTCATAGAGTCTAGTAATACCATAATAAAAATATTACTTCACACATTCTTGCAACAAAACAAACTTATTCAAATTTTCGCCCAACTCAACTGCAGAAATAGTAATGGGTACTCATTTGACGCATGAACTAATTACTCCATTTTTCATAAGTCATATTGGTGTAAAAAATCTTAACCAATTCAGGATAATACACACCATGCATGCTAACCAATTGATTAATCTTTTGATTTCTTAAACCCATAACAAACTTAAAACAAGCGTAAGGGAATGAGGTTAAATCTACAAATCTTGGTGAAAACAAGGGTTTGGCGAGGAAATAATCAACATACCTCTTTTGTTGTTGTTGAGAGGGGAATAATCGATTTAACTTCAAATCCACTAGAGAAGACCTTGATGCAGTTGAGGAAGTTTCTTTTTCTTTTCCCTTTGATACCTTACCACCTTTGGTTTTTTGAGCCATTGAAGGAGATTTGAAGGTTTGGGTAGGTGGTTAGTGGAGTTTTTTAGATATTTTAATGAGAAAATGATAGACTGTGTTGAAACTCTAATGGTGGGTGAGTGAAATTTGGAGAAGATGAAGGGAGAATGAGGGAGGCGTGTTTGTTGTGTGAGAGAGTGGAAGACGAAAATCAGAATTTTGAGGTGTGTGTGTGGGAGAGAGGGGCTAGGGTTAATTGAGAGGGACATGGGAGAAGTTCCTATTTGTATGGGAAAAAAGAAAAAGTAGTTTGATAGATAAAAATAAAATAAAAAATAAAAAAAATAGCAGCATCAATTGATTGAAGGGGCCAAGCAATCGATTGACATCAATTTTTCAATTAAAAAAAAATAAAAGAAAAATATCAGGGTGAAATCAATTGAAAGGGTATGACAATCGATTGAGTTAATAACATGTTTGCCTCTGCCAAAGTGAAAACCCACTTTTTGAAGCGTGCAATTGGTTAAAAGCATGCTTGTCTATGCCAAGATGCCTTGATGGATGGAAGAAGATTTTCCTTTTATTTTGATTTTTGATGCGTGTTCTTTGTATTTTATATTTTATACATGTTGTAAATGTATGAACATTTATTGTAGCTTATGTGATTTCATGTACTTATGTCAGTTGTATGCTCCATTGATGTTTCAGTACCACCTTAATTAATATCCTAGTTATTAATTCTAGATACTTTATGGTTGGGTGTTATAGTTGGTATCAAAGTAGGTCAATTCTAGATCCAGCCATGTAACATCAGTAGTCAATCGTGCTCTTCTTATAAGTGTGTGTTTGCGCGCTATGTACATATTTTTTTATTGTTATAATGCTAATTATTAAGTCTCATCAACTTGATATCTATAAATGTGACATGCGGGAAGTATGGTTGAACATCCACAAGGACATGGAAGTATGGTTGAACCACCACAAGGAAATAAAGTTGATAATCCCAAAAAACATCCTCCTTGATGTTTTGATGATGACAACATCGACAATTGTGATGAAGTTGGTGGCAATAGCTTTCAACTTTCTGACGATGGGGACCCAACTAGAAAAACATCTCAATTCTCATCAAAAAAAGAGACGCACTATTGAAGTACTTATATGATCATTAACTCTGGAAAAGAATCTTAAACCCTTAGAGTAATGAAAGTGAGGAAGTGTAAAAACTCGCCAGGTTGTGTCTGTGTGAGTGGCCATAGTTTTGTAAAATTAAGGAAGTAGCTCATAAGTTATAAAGCAACTCACACAGACACTAAAATGTATTTTTCTTACCTTTTCATAGTTTAAAACTGTTTTCAAACCAAATCTAAGTGATTAAGAAACTGCCCACTATCTTTTAAAATATTTTTTGATTCCCCAATCGATTGAAAAAGGTTTTATGCACTACAACAAAAGTAAGTTATAACATCGCACCTTAGACAGCGCTTTAATACAAAAGCGCTGCTATAAGTTAAAAACAAGGAATCTATTCATTTAAAAAAATAAAAGCGCAAAAAATATAAGACCTTAGACAGCGCTTTGGTCAAAAGCGCTTTCTAAGATCTTATAAATTTAAAAAAATATAAGACCTTAGACAGCGCTTTCGTAAAAAGCGCTTTCTAAAGTTTTATTAATTTAAAAAAAAAATTAAAGGAAAATATTAGACAGCGCTTTCATTAAAAGCGCTGTCTAAGGTCTTAAAAATTAAAAAAAAATAAAATCGAAAGCGCTGTCTAAGGCCAACTTTAGAAAGCGCTTTGAAAAGCGCTGTCTAAGATCCACCTTAGAAAGCGCTTTTATGACAAGCGCTGTGTAAGGTCTAATTAAATTAAAATATATGAATAGTCAGTATTCATTTTCATATTTCCGCTCTTTCTTCTCCCCTGCTAGCGAACAGAGCTCAAAACCCTTGCGAACGAAAAACCTTCACCGTCAACCGTCCTCCACCGTGCCGTCGTTCGTTGTTGCCGTCGTTGCATTGTCGTCCGTCCGTTTCTGCTCACTGCCGTCGTTTTCGTTTCTGCTCATTGTCGTCGTCGTTCGTTTCTCTTTCTGCTCTTTGATACATTTCGTTCTTGCATTGCCGTTGTTACCGTCGTTAAAGGTACGTCGTTGTTGTGAAGAATAGGGTTTTGTTGCTTTACATTGTTGTTGTAGGGTTTTGTTGCTTTACAATGTTGTAGTGAATGATTATGTTTGATGAGTTTTGTTAATGAAGTTATGTTGGACTGTTTTATTAATGAAGTTTTGTAGTGAATGAGTATGCTTGAAGTTTTGTTAATGAAGTTTTGTAGTGAATGAGTATGTTTGATGAAATCTTCTAAAAAACTCTAAAAAACTCTTAAAATTGATGGAGTTTTGTTAAAATTGATGGAAATAGTTTAGTTTAGTTTTATTTTTTCCACCTCTTAAATCTTCTAAAAAACTCTTAAAATTGATGGAAATGTCCTCTGAATTTTAGAATTCAAAGCTTGTTTTTGAAGCCTCAAAATTCTAGAATTTGAGATGGTTGAGTTAATAAACAAATATAATGAACATAAACATTTCACTAAAACATAAGAAATTCAACCAGTTACATATCAAACACTATCAAACTTGTTCATTTCTTGATTAATATGGTTGAATTAATGTTATTTTGTTGACCTTAATAAGTAGGAAAACCATGGATAAAAAATGGATGGATGTCGATCAATTGTCCAAAGAGTACGAGAATGGGGTATTGGATTTCGTTAAGTTTGCTGTTCAACACGCTGACGCTGAAGAGCTCAATCGAATAAAATGTCCTTGCTTGGGTTGTTGTTATGTGGGTAGGGTTGACGCAGATGGATTGAAATCGCATTTACTGATGAATGGAATTGATCGAAGTTATAAGTGTTGGATACATCATGGGGAGAAAATTAACGAGAATGTTGAACCGACGGGGAAAAGTAATACGACCTATGCTTCAGATGATAAAGACACGGAAACATATGATTGTGATCGAGTCGAAGAGATTGCAGAAGCAGTTGTAGAAGATCTTCATGATTGTCCCGAAATGTTTGAGAGGTTGGTAAGCGATGCAGAGAAACCGCTCTATCAAGGTTGCACTAAATTCACAAGACTGTCTGCGGTATTGAAGTTGTACAACTTAAAGGAGGGCAATGGATGGTCGGATAAAAGTTTCACAGAGTTGTTGGCCCTTTTGAGAGAAATGCTACCGGAGGATAATGTTCTTCCCAATCGAACCTATGAGGCCAAAAAAATGTTGTGTTCTATTGGCATGAGCTATGATAAGATACATGTTTGTCCAAACGATTGCGTTTTGTTTCGAAACAAATATGCATCGTTAACTGAGTGCCCTAAATGCGGTTTGTCTCGATATAAGAAAAAATTGTCTCCAGCCAAGGTCTTATGGTATTTTCCTATAATACCGAGATTTAGGCGCTTTTTTCGTAGTGAAACCGATGCAAGACACCTGACTTGGCATGCAGATGAAAGAATTATTGATGGAAAGTTGCGACATCCGGCTGATTCACCACAGTGGTCGAAAATTAATAATGATTATCCTGACTTTGGAGAAGAAGCAAGAAACCTTCGCTTGACATTATCTACTGATGGAATGAACCCGCATGGTCTTCAAAGTATCTCACATACCACATGGCCTGTGATTCTTATGATTTATAACCTACCTCCGTCGCTATGCATGAAGCGTAAGTACATGATGTTATCTATGTTAATCTCTGGGCCTAAACAACCAGGGAATGACATAGACGTATACTTGACACCTTTGATCGAAGATTTAAAGATATTGTGGGAGAACGGTGTGGAGGTTTATGATGGATATAGGAAAGAAAGTTTCAATGGTTAAAGGATCATATTTATTCGAAGCGTTCTTCAGATCCTGCTTCAGTAACAGAAAGGTTGAGATGTTTGGCATATGGTCCAAGTTTGCATGTGTATTCTCATAGCGCATACGCAATTAATGGATACACATTTTATACCAAAGACCAAGACGATAAAAGTACTATGCAAAATAGTGGTGTCACCGTCCTAGCTGAAGCAATGCACATATCAAGTATGAAGGACTTAAACCCCAAATATGCAAATCTGCCATATTTTGGAGTTATTGAGCACATTTGGGTGTTTGATTACGAGAAGTTTCAGATTCCAATCTTTGGTTGCAAGTGGGTAAATAGTAGTGGCATACGAATGGATAAGTCTGGATTTTTGCAAGTGGATCTTAATAGGGTGGGGTACAAAGATGAGCCTTTTATTCTAGCATCTCAAGCTAGACAAGTGTTCTATGTCACTGACCCGACGACTACGAAATGGTCTATAGTGCTTCTATCTAACAAAGTGGTTGATGATAGCGGTGTAGATCAATGTGATATTGATGTTGAGAATGAGTCATGCATTAGACGGAATGAGTTGAATACAAATGATCAAGATGAGGATCTTATAGCGGATGAGTCATATATCAGAAATGACCATAACGAGGGAATTTGGATCCATTCATCCGTCCGCATTGCTAAGACACAAGTAATTCATATTCCAACCAAGAAAAGAAAGAGATGTTAGTGAAAGAGGTAAAATTTGTTATATACTTAATTTCTTTATTATATTTGTTATATATTATGTCATATTTGTTATATATTAGTGAAAGAGCATTTTATTTTCATTTTTTACATGGTATTGTTATTTAGACTCCAACAAGATCCAAAACAAAGGATATAGCTGTTAATCTTACACTTGTTTGTTGGTCGCAATTAACCACAGCGGAGAGTCAACCCCATTATTACATGGAATTATGTGAAGGTATATTAATTATCACATGTTTTATTATATTAGTGATGCTACTTGATAAAACTTAGGATTTATCCATATTTTCTTTTAATTGAATTACAATCTTTGTGTTTTCAGGACCTATAATGTAGATTTGAAGCAATGCTTTGGTTGGATGCAAAAGTATTAGTATAAGTAATATGTGCATTTGTAGAAAAAATGTAATGATTTGTAATTATAAATAGGTGTATATATAATTTTGGTTTGTAATTTTAAATATATATATTGGTTTGAATTGCCAATTGTTTTGCATATATAATTTTGGTGTAAATTGCCAATGGTTTGAATTGCCAATTTCTGAAAAAAATTGCTGGTTGAAAAACAGGTAAAATTCTGGTTGAAAAAACCTGGTAAAAATTGTGGTTTAAAAAAATTCATATAAAATTTTTCGTATACCTTAGACAGCGCTTCTAACAAAAGTGCTGTCTAAGGTAGGGCTTAGACAGCGCTTCTAACAAAAGCGCTGTCTAAGGTAGGGCTTAGAAAGCGCTTTTGACAAAAGCGCTGTCTAAGGTATACCTAGAAAAATTCAAAAAGGTTGACCTTAGACAGCGCTTTTAGTGAAAGCGCTGTCTAAGGTATACCTTATAATGTCAAAAAGCGCTGTCTAAAGGTACCATAGACAGCGCTTTTCATTAAATATACCCCACTTTAGACAGCGCTTTTGGTATTACCCAAAGCGCTGTCTAAACCTATAGCAGCGCAGGTTTATACAGCGCTTAAAAGCGCTGTCTAAGGGAAAAAAAGCGCTGTCTAAGGTCTTTTTTGTGGTAGTGATGAACCAACCAATCGATTAGAGCATTAACCCAATCAATTGGAGTTGGGCCAAACACTTAACTAAATGATTAGGACATCGTCGTTATGACTTGTAATGGCTCTGTATCATTTCTTTCCATTTAAGAAATCATAATCAATTAATTGTAGGGCTTCCAATCAATTGAAGCAAGATGCCAATCGACTGACTCATCAATTATATCCATGGATATTTATTTTCTATTTTTTCCTTCTCCTATATAAAGGAGGGTCGCCTCCTCTTCACTTCACACAGTTTTTCGAAGCTTAACATTTTATTTGCAATTTATCTCTCTATTTTTTCATTCACTCTTTAGAAATAATTTTTCTTTCACTTAAACTTGCCTTGATGCCTTTGTGTGAAACATTACTTGTGAGATAGAGTTTGTAAGTAGTTATGTTATTGTTTAATTCTTGAGAATGTGATACTCTTTATAGATTGAGTTTGGGTCGTGAGATAAACCAGTCATAAAATCTCTATAGTTGGATTTTTGAGCTTTTTCAGAAAAAGTTCTCATTGGTTATTGAGTAAATTTGAAAATCTCTGAATAAGTTTGTTAGCCGAAAAAATCACAAAAGTAACACTATAAAAAATTTGACTCTTAGTGACAGTCTAGAAATACCTTTGACTCTTAGTGAAAATATCTGAATAGGTTAGTTTTAGCCTAAAAATTAATATTAGATGATTATCAAGATCTTGTTCAATCCAATTCAACTTGTTGAAATTGAGAGAAGTGAATTGAAATGAAGAAACCTGAATTTCAACACGGACTTGGGAAAAATTGTAACACCCCTTTCTATACCCCCAATTAATCAATTAGGCACGTATACAAAATTTGATCAGAGTATAATTAAAACAACATGGCATAAAAAGGTATGTCACATTATACTTGAAATTAAACACATACAACACCTGCTCACAAAGATATGCAACAGTGGGGTAACTTTCAAACAACAAAGGATCTCAGTCCTTATACCCACATCTCAATATTTAGAATAAAAGCGGAAAATCTAAACATTGAACCACATTCAAACATATATACAGAGATATATATACTTCACCAAGTATTATCCACCAACATAATTCATGTTTACATCAACATTTATCAACCAGATACATATACAAATGTATCACAAAAGAATAATATACATCCTAGCTACCCGGTGCTACATATCAGAGCCAACCGACCAAAAGAATGAAGACACGCTTCACAAAAAGACCTCCAACATACCTACTCTGCAATGCCTCATAGAGCATCATAAAATAGCAGATGTGTGAGAAATATTATCATAATAACAATGCATATATATATATATATATATATATATATATATATATATATATATATATATATATTCATAAAGATACGCATATTCACATTCTCACCACAATTCACCCATATACATTACAATGTATATATATATATATATATATATATATATATATATATATCTGTCGAGCATATTCATCATGCACACTTTCACAATTCACAATCATTCCACATAAACATACACATTTATGTTTATTCATCAATACATCATTATAAAGATGATAAATGCAAATCATAGAGACCGACTCACGACTCTATGCAAATGCAATGCGGTACCGACTCAATCATCTCAAGTTCACTCTGGAACTTCTGCTGGAACCATCACTCGTTCCCAAAGTAACTCCCCGTCGAGCCTACGATGTTCACCCATTGCTCACACCCCACATGGGCACACAATGTTTATGGATCGCTCACACCCCTCCTGGGCACACGACCCGATCGCTCACATCCCACCCGCGGGCACACGATCTGATTGCTCACACCTCACCTAGGCACACAATCCGATTGCTCACACCTCACATAGGCACACAATCGTTCGTAATCATCGCTCACACCTCACATAGGCACACGATGTTACCACGGATTCTCATTAGAATCGCTCAACACAAGAATGTATTTCATGATGCTTCACATGCAAAATGACACAAGACATTCTTGAAATGCATACATATTCACAATATATTCATGCATTCATCCCATACAATCACATACAATCTATATATACATTCACATAAATGTACTATTGTATGATTCACATTCAAACACACCGTCAAAACGGTAAAAGTCGCTAAATAGCACTATTCCCGACTTTCCGACATAATTAAATCGGCCAACAATCTCAAAACCCATTTTTACAAGAAAGAACATTTCATAAGATTTCCAACGCTTCGAACGGGGGTCAAAACGGACTTACGGTTCGAAAGATATGAATTTTTGAAAATGGTATTTTTCTGAACTAACAGTGGTAACCGGTTAACACATAACTGATAACCGGTTAACAGTTCATTACTATTCACACAGAGCCTAAATGAGAGTTAGAGACACTTTCCGTAACCGGTTAACACATAACTGATAACCGGTTAACAGTTCAAATTTTACGTAAAATCCCAAAATTTACAACGGGTAACCGGTTACCACATATGTGTTAACCGGTTACTCACAGTTCAGAGTGAAAAAAAACCAGTTTTTAATGACAGAACTTTCCACCAACACCCGATTAAATCCCGTAGACTCATCCCAACAATTCCACCCAATTAAATACCAGCCAATAACAATTATACCAGACCTATCCAAACACCATTCAATCAATCACTCCTCAATTCACACCAAATTCATCAATATATATCAAAAATGCAAAAGTTACAAAATCAACCAAATTCAATCAAACAATCATACTAAATCACGGATTAACATCACTCGACTCCACTACGCGACTTAATCCGACTTTCGTCCGCGAAAACATCGATTTCTAATCATTTTATCGTTTTCGACCTAAAACTCAAAACCTATGGAAACAAGAAAAACGTCCAAGCAAACCCATACATAATGATACACATTGATAAGATAATAAGATTTCACACCCTTACCCGATTTCTCGATTCTTGGAAGCTTGATCTTGATGATTTGTAGCTTTTCTTCTTTTTCTCTTCTCTTTTTCTCTCTTGCTCTCTTTTCTCTCTTTTTCTTTCTAACTTTCTATTTCTATTCTTTTTCTTTCTTTCTTATACTTTTCTTTCTTTCTATTTCTTTATATTTTCTCAAAATATCTACTAACTAACTAACTATCATTAAATGTGAAATATCTAAAATACCCTCCAATCTAATATTTCCCACAAACTCTAAAAAACGGTAAAATCACATAATTATGCAAACATAACATATTAACACACCAATATCACAAATAACATAATTATTGCCCAATTAAATAAAAGACTCAACCAACTAGAATCAATCAACACAAAAATGGAAATATCAAAATCGGGCTGTTACAACTCTCCCCCACTTTAGAAATTTTCGTCCTCGAAAATATTACCTGATCCAAACAATTCGGGATACGACTCGCGCATCCCACTTTCTAGTTCCCAAGTCATATTGCCTTCCGCAGCGCCTCCCCACGCTACTTTCACAAGCGCAATATCCTTGCCTCTTAGTTTCTTAACTTCGCGGTCCAAAATCCTAACCGGTAAAGCTTCCACCGTAAGGTTATCTCTCACTTCAACCTCGTCCATAGGAATAACATGTGACTGATCCGGAACATATTTCCGAAGTTGCGACACATGGAATACGTCATACAAATTCGAAAGGTTCGGAGGCAACTCCACACGGTAAGCCACAACACCAACTCGTGAAGTAATCTGATACGGACCAATAAAACGAGATGTCAACTTCTTCGACTTCAAAGCACGACCCACACCCGTAACTGGTGTAACTCTCAAAAACACATGGTTGCCTTCTTGAAACTCAAGATCTTTCCTTCTCTTGTCATGATAGCTCTTTTGTCTACTTTGAGAAGCTTTCATCTTCTCCCGAATAAACTTCACTTTCTCCGTCATTTCTTGCACCAATTCCGGTCCAACAATCGTCCTCTCACCGGTTTCATGCCAACACAAAGGTGTTCGACATCTCCGACCATACAAAGCCTCAAATGGTGCCATACTTATACTCGAATGAAAACTGTTATTGTAAGTGAATTCAATCAACGCCAAATAACCATCCCAAGCACCACCTTGCTCGAGTACACAAGCACGCAATAAATCCTCCAACGATTGAATCGTTCTCTCGGTTTGACCGTCCGTTTGCGGATGGTAAGCCGAACTCAATCTTAGCTTAGAACCCAAAGCCTCTTGTAAACTCACCCAAAATCTCGATGTAAATCTCGGATCTCGATCCGATACAATACTCTTAGGAACTCCATGTAACTTCACCACCACAAGAACATAAATCTCGGCTAACTTCTCCAAAGGATAACTAATATCAATTGGAATAAAGTGAGCAGATTTAGTAAGCCTATCAACAATTACCCAAATAGCATTATGACCTCTTTGCGTATTCGGCAATCCCGTAACAAAATCCATCGATATACTATCCCATTTCCATTCCGGAATATCCAACGGTTGCATAAATCCACTCGGTTTTTGATGTTCCACCTTAGACTTTTGACAAGTTAAGCATGCATACACGAATTGAGCTACATCTCTCTTTAATCCGGACCACCAAAAGATCTTCTTCAAATCCTGATACATCTTATTCGCACCTGGATGAATACTTAAATTACTTCGGTGTCCTTCCTCTAAAATCATCTTTTTCAACTCCGCGTCGTCGGGAATACAAATACGACCACGGAATCTCAAAACTCCAAAGCTATCAACCTTGAAATCCTCATTCTCATTTATCATTAAATCAACGAACTTCAAATCCAACTTTTGCTTTTCACTAACCGTTGCAAGAAAATAATTCGTAACATGTAACATACCAAGTCTCACATTTCTCGGCGTCATTTCACAAACCAAACTCAAATCTCTGAAATCCTCCAAAAGTTCCCATTCTTTCATCATCAATGCGGACATATGTAACAACCTCCGACTTAAGGCATCGGCCACCACGTTTGCCTTACCCGGATGGTAATTCAAACCAAAATCATAATCCTTCAAAAGCTCTAACCACCTTCTTTGTCTCATGTTCAATTCTTTTTTATCAAATAAATATTTCAAGCTTTTGTGATCACTAAAAACTTCAAATCTTGCACCATAAAGGTAATGCCTCCAAATTTTCAAAACAAACACCACGACCGCTAACTCCAAGTCATGTGTAGGATAATTCTTTTCATGCACTCTCAATTGTCTAGACGCATATGCCACAACTTTTCCATCTTGCATCAAAACACCACCTAAACCTGTCAATGAAGCATCACAATACACAACAAATGGTTCATTAGGATTAGGCAAAATCAAGATCGGAGTCGTTGTCAACCTTCTCTTTAGCTCATTGAAACTCTCTTCACAATGAATATCCCAAATGAAAGCCTTTCCTTTACAAGTCAATTGCGTTAAAGGAAGTGCCAACTTCGAAAATCCCTCAATAAACCTCCGATAATAACCCGCCAAGCCTAAAAAGCTTCGAATCTCCGTAACCGACCTAGGAGCCTCCCATTGCATCACCGCATCTATCTTGGATGGATCCACACTAATACCACTACCGGAAATAACATGTCCAAGGAAACTTACTTCTGACAACCAAAATTCACATTTCGACAACTTAGCATACAATTGTTTCTCTTTCAAAATTTGCAACACAATTCTCAAATGCTCTTCATGCTCCTCTTGAGACTTAGAGTAAATCAAAATATCGTCGATGAACACAACCACAAAACGATCTAACTGTTCATGAAAAATACGATTCATGTATTCCATAAACACACCCGGCGCATTAGAAACCCCGAATGGCATCACAGAATATTCATAATGACCATACCGTGTCCTAAAAGCCGTCTTTTGAATATCCTCTCCTTTCACACGAATCTGGTGGTATCCTGATCTCAAATCAATCTTGCTAAAAACATTCGCACCTACTAATTGGTCCATCAAATCATCGATCCTTGGAAGCGGATACTTGTTCTTAATTGTCACTTTGTTCAATTGTCGATAATCAATGCATAACCGCATACTCCCGTCCTTCTTCTTTACCAACAATACCGGAGCACCCCAAGGAGAAACACTTGGCCTTACAAATTTCTTGTCCAACAAGTCATTCAATTGCTTTTTCAATTCTACCAATTCCGATGCCGACATACGATACGGTGCCATCGAAATCGGTTTAGTACCCGGAACTAGATCAATAGAAAATTCAACTTCTCTTTCCGGCGGTACATCCATAATATCTTCCGGAAACACTTCTGGAAATTCACACACCACTGGGAACACATCAAGCTCAACTTGACTCTCCACCGGCAATGATGCAAACAAACCAAACAATTGAGCTTCGTCCGCTAAAAGTTTCTTCAACTCTTTAGTGGATAGGAAACTCTCAAATTCATCATCTTCCAAAGAAGGAAACCTTACTAACTTGTGATAGCAATCTATATGAACTCGATTAAATTGCAACCAGTTCATACCCAAGATCACGTCCAATCCCACCAACGACAAACATACTAAATCCATAACAAAGTCTTTACCATACATGGTTAAAGGACAACTCATACACACCAAAGATGTATTTACCGACCCTGAAGCAGGAGTCTCAATAACCATTTCAGCACCCATCAAAATTAACGCAAGATTCAAACGCTTCGCGCACTCAGACGAAATAAACGAATGAGTCGCTCCCGTATCAATAACAGCAACTAAAGGTATACTATTAATAAAGCATGTACCTTTAATCAAACGGTTTCCATTCGTAGTTTGAGTCCCCGCCAATGCAAACACCTTTCCGCCCGCTTGAGCTTGTTTCGGCTTAGTACACTTAGTACTAATGTGACCAACTTCTCCACAATTATAGCACTTCACCATATTCCTTCTACAATCAGTAGTAGCATGCCCAGTACTTCCACAATTAGAACATTTCACCACTGGCTTCCTACACTCAAATGATTTATGACCCAGTTCACCACATTTGTAACACCTAATAACACCGGAACCTCCTCCTCCTGACCTCCTATCAAAGTTTCCCCTATGCTTGCCCTTATCAGCGGGTGTCACATAAGGTCCACTTCTAGCTTGCTGTTTTCCCTTCCTCTCATTCAAACTTTTGTAGTGTGTAGAACGAGCCTTACTATCTTCCTCGAAGATTCTACAACATTCCGTCAAATCTGAAAACCTTCTTATCCTTTGATATCCCACAGCTTGCTTAATCTCCGGACGTAAACCATTCTCATATTTAATACACTTCGAGAACTCAGCAGTAATCGCAGCATAATGAGGATGGAATTGAACTAACTCCACAAATTTAGCAGTATAGTCCACCACAGACATACTACCTTGTTTCAGTTCAAGAAACTCCATCTCCTTCTTTCCCTTCACACTCTCAGGGTAATACTTTCTCAAGAACTCAGTACGAAATAAATCCCAAGTTACCTCTTCATCATCCACCTCAAGAACTTCACGTATACTGACCCACCAATCGTCGGCTTCTTCCTTCAACATGTGAGATCCAAGCCTCACCTTATTCTCCTCCGCACAATCCATAACTCTGAAGATTCTTTCAATCTCTTTCAACCAATTTTGAGCTCCATCGGGATCAAATTTTCCTTTGAAAACCGGTGGTTGATTCTTCCTGAACTCGTCATTAGCATTCACGTTCGGCGCACCTTGCACCGCCCTAGCCATTGCTTCCAAAGCAGCAGCCATCGCATTATCATTTCTACCAGCCATATTCCGATCATTCCCAAAAATTACAACAAGGTTAAACCACAGTTCAACCAACACAACAACAAGACAGACACAACTGACTCAACTCTGGCTCTGATACCACTTAATGTAACACCCCTTTCTATACCCCCAATTAATCAATTAGGCATGTATACAAAATTTGATCAGAGTATAATTAAAACAACATGGCATAAAAAGGTATGTCACATTATACTTGAAATTAAACACATACAACACCTGCTCACAAAGATATGCAACAGTGGGGTAACTTTCAAACAACAAAGGATCTCAGTCCTTATACCCACATCTCAATATTTAGAATAAAAGCGGAAAATCTAAACATTGAACCACATTCAAACATATATACAGAGATATATATACTTCACCAAGTATTATCCACCAACATAATTCATGTTTACATCAACATTTATCAACCAGATACATATACAAATGTATCACAAAAGAATAATATACATCCTAGCTACCCGGTGCTACATATCAGAGCCAACCGACCAAAAGAATGAAGACACGCTTCACAAAAAGACCTCCAGTATACCTACTCTGCAATGCCTCATAGAGCATCATAAAACAGCAGAAGGGTGAGAAATATTATCATAATAACAATGCATATAATATATATATATATATATATATATATATATATATATATATATATATATATATATATATATTCATAAAGATACGCATATTCACATTCTCACCACAATTCACCCATATACATTACAATGTATATATATATATATATATATATATATATATATATATATATATATATATATATATATATATATATATATATATATATATATATATCTGTCGAGCATATTCATCATGCACACTTTCACAATTCACAATCATTCCACATAAACATACACATTTATGTTTATTCATCAATACATCATTATAAAGATGATAAATGCAAATCATAGAGACCGACTCACGACTCTATGCAAATGCAATGCAGTACCGACTCAATCATCTCAAGTTCACTCAGGAACTTCTGCTGGAACCATCGCTCGTTACCAAAGTAACTCCCCTTCGGGCCTACGATGTTCACCCATTGCTCACACCCCACATGGGCACACAATGTTTATGGATCGCTCACACCCCTCCTGGGCACACGACCCGATCGCTCACACCCCACCCGCGGGCACACGATCTGATTGCTCACACCTCACCTAGGCACACAATCCGATTGCTCACACCTCACATAGGCACACAATCGTTCGTAATCATCGCTCACACCTCACATAGGCACACGATGTTACCACGGATTCTCATTAGAATCGCTCAACACAAGAATGTATTTCATGATGCTTCACATGCAAAATGACACAAGACATTCTTGAAATGCATACATATTCACAATATATTCATGCATTCATCCCATACAATCACATACAATCTATATATACATTCACATAAATGTACTATTGTATGATTCACATTCAAACACACCGTCAAAACGGTAAAAGTCGCTACATAGCACGATTCCCGACTTTCCGACCGGTAAAAGTCGCTACATAGCACGATTCCCGACTTTCCGACATAATTAAATCGGCCAACAATCTCAAAACCCATTTTTACAAGAAAGAACATTTCATAAGCTTTCAAACGCTTCGAACGGGGGTCGAAACGGACTTACGGTTCGAAAGATATGAATTTTTGAAAATGGTATTTTTCTGAACTAACAGTGGTAACCAGTTAACACATAACTGATAACCGGTTAACAGTTCATTACTATTCACACAGAGCCTAAATGAGAGTTAGAGACACTTTCCGTAACCGGTTAACACATAACTAATAACCGGTTAACAGTTCAAATTTTACGTAAAATCCCAAAATTTACAACGGGTAACCGGTTACCACATATGTGTTAACCGGTTACTCACAGTTCAGAGTGAAAAAAAACCAGTTTTTAATGACAGAACTTTCCACCAACACCCGATTAAATCCCGTAGACTCATCCCAACAATTCCACCCGATTAAATACCAGCCAATAACAATTATACCAGACCTATCCAAACACCATTCAATCAATCACTCCTCAATTCACACCAAATTCATCAATATATATCAAAAATGTAAAAGTTACAAAATCAACCAAATTCAATCAAACAATCATACTAAATCACGGATTAACATCACTCGACTCCACTACGCGACTTAATCCGACTTTCGTCCGCGAAAACATCGATTTCTAATCATTTTATCGTTTTCGACCTAAAACTCAAAAGCTATGGAAACAAGAAAAACGTCCAAGCAAACCCATACATAATGATACACATTGATAAGATAATAAGATTTCACACCCTTACCCGATTTCTCGATTCTTGGAAGCTTGATCTTGATGATTTGTAGCTTTTCTTCTTTTTCTCTTCTCTTTTTCTCTCTTGCTCTCTTTTCTCTCTTTTTCTTTCTAACTTTCTATTTTTATTCTTTTTCTTTCTTTCTTATACTTTTCTTTCTTTCTATTTCTTTATATTTTCTCAAAATATCTACTAACTAACTAACTATCATTAAATGTGAAATATCTAAAATACCCTCAAATCTAATATTTCCCGCAAACTCTCAAAAACGGTAAAATCACATAATTATGCAAACATAACATATTAACACACCAATATCACAAATAACATAATTATTGCCCAATTAAATAAAAGACTCAACCAACTAGAATCAATCAACACAAAAATGGAAATATCAAAATCGGGCTGTTACAAAAATCATGGAAGGTACGACCATGTAAATGAAGAAACTCAGCAGATTCAGGTTGGAGCACTACTACGAAAAACCCATTTAACAACGGTTGGAAATGACATATAATGACGGGGGCGAAGGCGTTGTTATGTAGAGTGTTGTTATATATGAGGTACGTACAATGACGGTCCGGGAACCGTTGTTGTATTCCAGTTTGCGCGCACCATTTCACGACGGTTAGTTTAGTCAACCGTTGTGATATACTAAACTGTGATCTGGTTCGATTCTCAGCAACAATATTTTTTATTTATATTAGCGTTTGACATACAACTACGGGTAGGTTTATAACCGCTGCCAAAAACAGACTGTTTTAAATATAAAATTTATCTGCGTATCAAATTATTCCCATAATTTATCCTGTCAAAACAGCTTCTGTTTACATGCAAACACAATATGTGCATCAAACACAATTCTTCCTATATTGTATCCTTATAAATGAATCACAGAATTTACATCAAAAGAAATTTACATCAAAAGCTAAATGAATCAGAGAATTAAACTGCTAACATTGTTTAAATCAAAAGCCAATATTATTGATTTCATTATGTGCATCAAAAGCCAAAACTATTGTTCACATTATGTGCATCAAAAGAAAAAAATATGTGCATCAAAAAATGTTGCTGATATATCATACAGCAGGAGCAGAACCCTTAAGCTGATTGTGGATATACGCCCAACGTTTACGAAGATCCACAAAGTCCTCAAGGGGGAATGGGGTTTCGTCGTTAAACATCTACATAAGAGCAAAAAATTGAAGATACATCATGCATGATAATAATTCAATAGTCAACTTATATATTAACATATGTAAACATTTTATGGCATATATTACCGTATCCCATGAATCAACAGTGCCGGCAAGGACGATGTTTAACATATGTTTCATGATAAAATACCCACACTCGTAACTCCCGCGTTGTTTCCTCGTCTACAAATTACATGAATATAAAAACATGAATACAACCACACATGCATGAATGTAAATGAAATAAACAGGTAATCGGGCCACTTACTTTAGGAGCAAGGTATGTGGGCTTTTTTCTAACATTCCTCAATATATTAACTTGCTCCACAATACTGCACATTGAAAATTGAATTAAACATATTACATGATAAACTAATTACAATTAATGCCAAAGAAAATGATATTAAACAAAGACACTTACGTTAATACAAGATATTTCATTGGTTTGTGGAGTGGATCGTGCAAGGAACACAGTAATGTCACCGTATTTGTCCTAAATGATATTACGATCAATTGCCAATGACCACTGAATGAACACGAGAATATATATATATATATATATATATATATATATATATATATATTATTAGTTGTTACTAAAACAAAACTAAATATAGAATATAGAAATAAATTACAACAATACTAACCTACATAGGAATGGTACAAGGTAACATTCTTTTCCTCCGTCATTTAGCCGGCTTTTCAAGTACTTTTCTCTGATAGTTTTATCATTATACGCCCAAGCAATAAAACTTGGGTCCAAGATTCCATATGTACTTGATTTATTCAATTCTATACAAACACGGTGAATGTACCTAAATGGTCAAAGAAAATGAATAAATTAAGGGAGAAAATACAAAAAATTATAATGTTCTATAATGACATGTATATTCGACTATATACTTACGTGCACCAAACTTGCAAAATAGATAAGTCAAGCCACTTATATCCTGCGAGAAAATCCCTCACATCTTCAGGAGTGTAATACACTAAATCCAATTGTGGGCAATGTTCTAGCGTGAGGGGCTGCGCAAGGTCTGTTGTTGAAATGTAGTAGTATAAACTTGTTATTTCATTTGGACTAGGGTCCAATATCCCATTGCAGTTATCTACAGGTGGGGGGGTGGCTGTACAATTACTCCCTTTTGTAGAAGCGTGATTTACGACACTTCTACTTGGAGTTTGATCTTCACCAACGCAACGACGATCTTCATTAGTTCGTTGTTCGAGACTTTCACTTAATCTCTACATCATAACATTCAATTAGAACATAAAACAAAAAAAAAGCACAATATATTCAATTAGAACATATAATATATATCATACAAAAATAAGCGCGATTTACGACACATACCGAATACATCTCTTGTAACCTTTCCACTTCTTTCTCCCTTTTTTCCCTCTCCTCCTTAAACAGCCTCCTTTGCTCCACCAATTGCTTCTCAATATTATCAATCTTTTATCGTTGAGCAAGAAATTCAACAGTTTCGGTGCTTCTTCTTTGAGATCCAAAGTATGACCTCAAGCCGACACCATCTCCAACACCACGGACACGGCCTCCATGCTCAGCTGTTCCGATAGCTTCGACTAATATGTCATGTCGTGCTTCTGGAACAAATGTGCCTTCACGGGCCGCCACAACCAAGTTATCCTTCACAACATGAGCAACTTAATTACATAAGCAAACACATTTAAATAACAACTCATCATGAGCAATTTACATAAGCAAACGCATTTAAACAAAACATATACTTACAATTTTCTCAGCAACTACTCTTGAAGCCTCAGAGGTGTACTTTCCATTAGGTCTTAATCGAGCCCTCTTCCATTTCTCATGTCTTGAAGGTGGAGATGGAATGTCACCATCTCCTTCTTCTTGTAGTTTTTCTTGCAAGATCCTCTTCTCAAGTTTCCTGTAACCCCCACGAGACAATCTATGGGGGTACATGTTTTTCGCCTTGTTCTGAATTCCCACTTCGGTTTTAGCCTGTTATTAACATAGTGAAAAATGTGTATGATTAGTATCTATAACTCATTAGCATAACATTATAGGTTACATAAGACTACTAGTACTAACCTTGAATTCCTCAGAACGGTGTTTCTTCGCAAACTTGTGCCACACCTTCTTCGATAAAAAACTATACTGAATCCATGGAGGTTGAAGACCACTCTTAGGCTTCGTAATGTAGTCAGCCTTGAGCCGTGACTTAAATCCCCTCCAACGAACACTGGCATAAGTTATCCACTTTCTTTTAAATTTTGAGTCATCGGTAAACTCAAAATTCAACTACATTAAATCAATATATAAGTATGAATTAGAAACTATAGGTAGTGATATCAAATATATGAAAATTATAGTATGAAATACCTTAACGTCTGTCCATAAGCTGTCTTTGACATTACCATCCACTTCTCTCCAATCATCAATCAGTATACTGACTTTGCTACGTGCAAGGAACGCAACATAACTCCTAAAAGTAGCGTAATGTGGACAATCCACTAATCTGTAGTGCGAATCAAACTCGATCGGAATTTTTTCACCAGATGAGTTGCAGACTGATGTGAACTAGGGCATCATTGTGACACCTCTTTGTGATCTTTTCGTTTGACTTTCAGTTGTTTGAGTTTCATTGGCTAACCTTTCATTTGTTTGAGTTTCTTCGCTGGTTTCTGATGAAGAACTCGACAAGGTCGACATCTAAGTTCAAAAACAACAACAACAACAACAACAACATGAACAACAATGGCAAAAGAGTTTACTGTAGATGCATGGGGAAAATATTTTACGTACCTTAAACGTGACGACGAAGTAAACGATGTTGGTGTTGGTGTTGTTGTTGTCTTCCTTCCTTACGACAACGACGGTGACGATGATGACGACGGTGTTGGTATGTGCGTAATCTTCTATTTTCTTCACTATCGTGACGATGATGACGAAAATGACAACAAATGGATACTGATGATGCAAGCTTTGGTGGAATCGTGTATTGTTTCACAGTATTGAAGGTTATGGTTTAGGGTTGAAATCGTGTAACGTTTCGTCTGGTTTCTATTTTCAATGGAATCGAAATAAGGATACTGAAGAGACAATGAGACTACCTAGTTTGGAGACTATTGAAACACTACTGCGACGGTCAAGAATTTATACCGTTATGATATATTATTTACATAATGAAATTTCATATTAAAGCGCCAGAGTTATTTTTAGAATTAAAAATTAAAAAAAAAAACATACAAAATATATCACAACGGTGTATATAAACAACCGTAGTCATAACTTTTAATTTTTTTAATTAGAAGTAAATAAAAAAGTAAATGCGCGCTTTAACATAAAAGGAATAATATATATGAATAGCTGAGGTTCGAACACATGAAAGCTTGAAGGTATCACTACGATTGATTTATCAACCGTTGTTATATACAGATAATCACCACGGTTGGTTTATCAACCGTTGTTATATACATATAAGTTTTATTCAATAAACAAATAAAATACAACCGCGCCTTAGTTTAGATATGTCACAACGGTGTAGGGATGAAGCGTTGTGAGCATGGCGTTGTTGTTTACGCGTTTTGTAGTAGTGGAGGATTGAATGTAAACGAGTTGGAGAGCAACAGGTCTTCTAGTGCAGATTTTGTTACCACGGGGGAGGAAGTCACAGCCGAAGAAAGCTTCCTTTAAGTGAAAATAAAATAAAAGATTGTTTGAAAGATGATATGCCATTTCCACCCAACAGCATGATGGCTTATACCTAACACATCTTAGTCATAAAACACTTCATTGAAAATCAAAGAAAACAAATCCAATATCCGAACTTCAGCTCCTTAGATGATTTTCAACACCTTAGATGATATAAGTCTCAATATGATTCTGCTTCAAAAACCAGTTGTTTCAAAAAAGGCAAACCGGTTCTATCTCATGTGAATAAGAGTCCAAGAGGAGCTATATCAACTAACCCAACTTTTTGCTTAGCAAACAATCTAACCTGCTCAGCAAATCTGTAAATTCTAAATGTAGGGATGCAGTCAAAGAACCAGTTCAAGTTTACAGGAGAATATGATGGCGATGGTTGAAAGTTTACTTTCAATAACTATAAATTTGTGAAATGCACTGAATCATCTTCATGGAACCAATTGTGAAGTATATCCACAGTATCGACAAAGTTTCAAATATGTTTTTAGAATGAGTATTTAGTAATAATAATTGATACACGTGATATATATACCTTATAACCAAAAGAGAAGACGTTGAAAATGCACACACACTCTAAGTAACTAGTTCAAGTTATGTTCCATGAGATAGATTTAGCCATAACCAGTTGTCTATTTTGATAAATTTATTTATGTCACAGTCAGAGTCAATCCAAACATGCACCACTAAGAGATGTGATTTATACTTTACCTATACTAGAGAAAAATTAATAATAGGTGCCAATTGGTCCATCGGTGCTGTCATCCATTTGATTGTTCCATGGCCAGAAGGGAACCTAAACCAGCTTCAGTGTAAAAGGACGCATTAGATCAGTAGCTTCATGTGAATGAAGAAAATGAAAACAAATACAAAACACACATCTTGATTGAAATTCATATGTAAGTTATGTTACATGGGTATCGCTGTTTTCATTTGCAGCAAAACTAAACCAGCTTTAGAGGACAATCTTAAAACGCTGAGATTAAATATCAAAAAGTGCAGTCGATATCTAATGATTAAGCCATACTATTTGATTAGTCATTTAGCTATTAATAGTCATCTACCTATTTGAAATTCCTATACATTGTGTTTGAGTGAAAGCTTATTGAAATAAGATAAAAAATGTTGGGTATCAGAGTAGTAAGATAATTAACACAAAAATAAGAGATTAAGGAGTAAGAAAATTGACACATACTATTTACGTGGAAAAACCACGGGCACCGGTAGAAAAGATTTTCACTAAGTGGAAGAAATTACAACACTTCTCTCTATATACAAGGAGATAACAAATTACACTCTCTCTTGTAATAGGAGAACACTCACTAAAATAACCTTATAGGAGAAAATACAACAGTTTGCAATTTGGATACCCAGCTTACCACTCCTTCTACAAGTGTGAACACATAGCCAGCAGTAGATTTTCTTTTATCAAGGTCGCCTGCAAAATTTGAATCAACATAGCCTCTGATAGTGAATTTTAATCCACCAAAACATAACGTAGCACCTAAGGTTCCTTTGATGTATCTAAGGATCCTCTTAACAACATTCCAGTATTCATTACCTAGACACTATGCCAAAAAAGATATTTAGCAGCGTTTTTTTTTTGGGTTTTAGCAGCGTTTAAAAGCGCTGCCTAAAGTGGCGCTGTTGAAGGTAAAGACAACGTTTTTTTTTTCTTGGACCTTCAACACCCCCTTTAGCAGCGTTTTTAAAAGCGCTTTCATAGGACCCCCTTTAGGCAGCTCTTTTTTAAGAAAAACCGCTTTCGTAGGACCCCCTTTAGCAGCGCTTTCAAAGCGCTTTTGAAGGACCCCTTTAGGCAGCGCTTTTTCAAGGAAAAGCGCTTTCGTAGGACCTCCTTTAGTAGCGCTTTTAAAAGAGTTGACTTATGTATACTTTAGGACCCCCTTTAGGCAGCATTTTTTTTTTTAAAAGCGTTGTCTTTTCTAAGCGCTTTTTAAAAGCACTTTTCTAAAAATCAATTTTTTTGGAGTGTTTTTTTGCCAAAGCGCTGTCTACTGTGCATTTTTTCCATAAGGCCTATTTTTTAACACAAAAACCTGTATAATAAACCTATATAATTCATCACAAGCCTTTAATTCAACACATAGGCCTTGTATACCATTATAATTCAACACATAGGCCTTGTATACCATTTTAATTCAACACACATAAACCTTATAATAACCATTATATATATTTCAACACAAACCTCATACACCAAAATAACCATTATATATATATATATATATATATATATATATATATATATATAACTCAATACAAACCTCATATCCAAGTAAACATCCATAATTCTAATAACAACTTCCAAAACTAATTACACCAAACATCCTAAAGATTAACCAATTCTAAACCTCATACACCAATTAAACTATACAACAACTTCCATAAACTATACATCAACTTCCATCACCTATACATCAACTTCCATAAACCTAACACAAAAGAAAGAAAAACAATATACCTTATATAATTCTCATTTCAATAATGTATTGACACTATTCCTCCTTTATTTCTTCCAATTTATCTTTCGTGTAGGTGGCACACTTGAATTCATCAAAGTACTACATAAAATAACATAATATGCATGATTTAGTTAAAAGTAATTAATTGATGAAATATCCGATGATAAGTATTAAAATAAATCATAACTTATAAATCCATACCATGTTTGAAATCTCTATTTGTTCCAAATGAATAGTTTCTTTCATGAATCTCAATACAAAATAACCACAATCTATACCATTACGCTGATGAGGACACTACACATAGAAAAAAGTATAAATATGTATAAGGATATATAGTTTAAATTGTGTTATCAAGTAACATCACTATTATAATAAAAAATGTGAAAATATACCTGCACTCTTATCCATGTAATATTGTTTGCTTTGCTCTTTGGTACTCGAGCTTGTCGTTGTGATTGGAATATTTGTATGGCTCTATTATAATATAAACTAATATTTAGAACAATCTCACATAAATAAATAAATAAATACACACGCGAATATTTAGAACAATCTCATCACTTTCGTATCAATCATCTTCTTCATCTCCGGGTATTTCGTTTGATCACCATCTAGCGAATCCATATAATATACTATTTCTTTTATCGGATTAATCGCAAGCAACAACCAGTGTCCACTGTAAAATAAAACAAAAGTTTAGATGGAAATGCTATACACAACGTAAAAAAACAAACGGTTATAATAAATGAAGGCAGAATGAAAATCTAACCCATGACCAGTATTATATGGTAAAAGATACAACTTTTTTGTATCTTTGTTGGTCATAAATGCATCTACTAAGTGATCTCTGACCGTATTTGCAGTTCAATCGATTAGATTTGCGTTGATACAGTTGGGAGACAAGAAAGAGAATCTTCCTGTCAATTGACGCGGGGAGCATCAATTTTTCATACAAGAACCTGAAATAAATACATAATCAGCATTAAAATATTCATTGAAATGAGTAAATAAATTGATCAATTAATTCAATAAAATCGATGGATTACCTGATGTATGAATTCATAAAATCGATGCCTAATTCAGCATGCTAAAAAATCTGATCCAAATCTTCTTTAGCAATTGTTTCTGAATAGGCAAACCCAAAAATACCTTCTTCCATAGGTATTTCAAGGATACCACCTTCCATCAAATTCGATGTGCCTACAAATGTTTCAAGGCACAACCGAAATCGAGGAATAGAAGCTTTTTTTGTCTTGGCCATGTTGCCTAATCGAGGAATGACAATGAGGCTTAACGGTGATGCAACATACGACCCTATGGCGTCCCCCACCAATGTTGCATCTGAAACGTCGTCAGGTATAGGTAGTAACGCATCCCGCTCTAAAGCAATACCAATCGAAACTTTCAAAAATCCAGCAGGGAGCGGTCTATGGTGAAGTACGTCTCCTGAAGTGTTATGCACTTTTCCCTTGTCAACCATGCGATATGTCGGTGCCGATAAATATAGCTGACAAGGTGAAATGCCCTAAACAAACAAAAATTAATATGAAATTGTTATTGTGTATATGTGTCAATATAATAATTAATTGTGCTAATTTAATTTCATAATAAAACATATAATTACCTCAGGATTTTTTTTTTGAAAATTGATACTATCTTTATCACTAGTATCCTTAAATTCTGAACCGCACATTTCTGACATATATCTTTCTTTATCCTTTTGCAGTTCACGAACTTGACCTTTTAATTCTTCCAACGTTTCCATCGCCTCTTTATTGCTAGGATTTTTTTTTCTTCGGACACTTATACAAGGAAGATGGAGTAACCCCAAATCCCTTAACTCTCACGCGACCAGAATATTCAAGAACATTTAAAACACGATTTAGTATGCTCCTGCAATCCTGGTCTTCAGTTAGAGTTAAGGACTGAGATAGAGTCTCCTGAAATTCATATGCATATCGAATAATATTAGTGGGGATTAAAAAGCATAAATATTTAATATTTTCATAAAATTTTGATTTAATTAAACAAATAATGTTATACTTACACATTGTTCAAAAACTTGTTGAACACCTTCAGTTACAACTCCATCATTTCCCACACGGGCAACCTTCCACAAAACATACTCCGGAAGAGATGTTTCTTCACTTTTCTCCTCTTCAAGCTACACATTAAGTTAAGTATTAAGATGAATAATAACACATCGGGAACAGGTATATCATAGCAATTATATATACTTACTATTCTTTGTTCTAAGCGTGCATATCCCAAACGCCATTTCTTGTATGGATACGCCAATTTTGACGCTCTTTGACGATTTACGTCACTCCCATTCTGGATAAACAATTTTAAGTCATATCAGGACACATGTGGAAAGTATATAATACAATGTTCATGACAAATTAAATTAAGATTACGTGGAATTCTTTAGTTCTTCGTTTGGTGACAAAAGTGTCCCATTCTTCGGGTGAAATCAAGTCCTCATACTTCTTCGGACGTTCCGCTTCAACAAAGTTTCCTTGGTCATCCTTAAGAAACTTGTTGGTTAAAAATGCTCGAAACCGTCTAAGTCCTTTTCCGGCTAATTGAAGACAATATTTTTGCCGGTAGTCACCAATGTTAAAAGACCTCTACAAAAAATTATACATAAAGTGTGTTAGTATAAGTAATTTAAAGATATAATCGTCAAAAATAACAAATAACATCACATATGGTACCTGTATCTCACTCCATATTTTATCTTTGGCGGGTTTCAACGATGGATTTCTCCAATTGTCACAAGTAATAGGAATTTGTGAACGAACCAGTTCACCAATGTAACTTGTCAACATTGCGCCGTTAGGCTCAATTAGTTGACCCGTTTCTTTCCAGTGAACGTCGTATTTTATTCCCTTGTCTCTAGCACGAATTATTCTTTTCATAATTGTTATTCCTCTTGAAATATCTCTTTCCGCATCATGAATTAATTCTTTTGCATCATTCTTGGGAGTATCGTGCGAGTTCTCCTCATTAGTAGCCATTTGACCTGAAATAAAGAAAAACACATATAAATCCATAATCCATAATCCATACTCCATAATCCATAATCAGTTGAACATAAATATACGATTCATTCTAAAATATGAAATGACAAATACATAACATGGCAAATACATAATCCATAAATATGAAATGACAAATACATATCATGACAAACACATGACAAATACATAATCCATAAATATGAAATGACAAATACATATCATGACAAACACATGACAAATACATAATTAATAAATATGAAATGACAAATACATAACACGACAAACACATGACATAAATATACGATTCATTCTCAAATATGAAAAACACATGACATAATATATAAATTTACT